>JAXCGZ010016991.1:0-45000 GCA_037179515.1 Halocaridina rubra
TCTAATCAAAAAATAAACAGTACTTCATAGGAAGAAAAATTGCAAACTGCAAAAAATAAAAAAAATGGCGGGACAAAGAGGTGAGAGAAACAAGTTCAAAACATGGCACTTATATGCCATTGTGAAGCAAAAAGTTACCTTGATAAACCCAATGTTCATAAAACTTTAGTTTTTTCAAAATATTCAACATATCTTACACAACAAATAGCAAAAACTAAAAATAAAATTACTAAAAAATATAAACTACAATTAATGAGTTTGAAATTAAGCAGCAAAAACTGAGAGAGAGAAATTAGATGGACGATACAAACTGAAAGCCATTACAACATGGATAGCTGTGTATGAAGCTAGTAGAGGGAATTTTATAGTATTTTCTATGCCTTTGAAAGTTATATCCAGCTGGCAGTTAAGCCACTGGCACGTAAAGGTAAAAATATATCAACCTGTGTCTCAGCCAAAAAATCTTCATTTTCAGTGCAGTTCATAGTCACTGATTCACAAGCAAGTATTATAAAAACGAAACAGTACATGAACCTCGCTGAGTGGAGGAACACTAGAAAAAATATACAATATAAAATAATGTCATATGCTCAGAATTTTCAATAACAGCATGTTAGAAAAAATACTTAAAATTGAAAGTCTATTTTTAACCACTTATCAAACTGCTTACCACATTCTTCTGAAAAAACCTCGGGAGCAGTAACATTAACAAGAGTTTCAAGAGCATAGTTCACTATCTCGTGGTCACTTCTGTCTGCTTCAAGGACCTGAAAATAAGAATAAATTTATTATGCTTATCTAAAAATAAAAAATCTAACCAGCTATTGTGTGCATGGGTGTCTATTAAGTAGCAGTAAGTAAAAATATGTATGGTTTTAATCTTTCACTAATAAAGAAGTTGCACTTATATTGATCAAAATCGATATTACATCAAGAACTCCCTTTTCTATTAAGGGCTAGGGACGGTGCCTTCATGTGAAGGACATTGGTTTTGGCAGGTGTGAACATTACCCCTGAATGCATGCCCTTTCTAACCTCAAACTGCAACCAGGCTGCAATCCCTAAACCTGACGCTTCAAAGTTGCGAACTACACTTTACCACGGCAACTACTTTTATGAAACCTGAGTTAATAAATATATATAAGTGGAACCACTATGAATAATTAATTACAGCACACTGCAAAAATAATACCTGCAAAAGGGGTATCCATTCCATGAGCGCCCACCAATACCCTATACTTGCGAGACATGCTTTAAGCGCACGACATCCATCTCGTCTATCTTCTAGAAGCGTGACGATTGAACGCGATCTATCAGCCGCTCAACCTGAAAAATTGGAGAACTGCAAACAAGAAGCATCATACCACAAATAGCTTCAAAATAAAATATATTAAAAAATAAAATAAAATGTTACCACTCAACCAGAAAACAAATTCAACACAAACAATATTCCGAACATAAGTGTATTTGTTAAGACATCACGATCGGGTGCCATATAATCTCATTGAGAGTTCTCCGCATTTACTTCTTCTTTCATCTTCTCCCTTTAGGGGGTCACCACAGAGAAAAGTGTAGGCATAGTATACCCCATTTGTAAACAGGTTAGGCAGAGTAGGATAGGTTAGAATGTATATTTCAGTCTTCCCAACCCATATAACCTAAGCTTCCATCATCCTTCTCATTACTATTAGGGGAAAAGAGGCAGAGTTTATCTGGAAAAGGCAAAAATATTCAAATTCATTGGAATCTTACCAAGGGCCAAAGGAAATATAGTTTGAATCTTCCCAGAAGCCAGAGGAAATATCATTTTGAATCTTGCCAATGGTCAGTGGAAATACAGTTCTTAATTACCAATATTTCCTCGTTAACTATCATAAACGGCAAAGATTCGTTTTATGACCCCATTCTATTTCGGACTAACGGTTTATACACTAACTTAACTAACTTAACTTAATTTAACTAACCTAGCATACCCTAACCAACCAACCTGACCTAATTCAAATTTAAAGCCTTAGCTACCTACTAAGTTGATATGTTTTCAAATCTCTCGATGACATTGACTAAAGCAGTTTATTCAGTAAAATGGACAATGTGATCTAGGTTTAACATCACAGACTCCTTTTCCTATCATGGACTGAGACGGGTGATTTTGGCCAGTGAGATCGCTACCCTGATTGAATGCCTTAACTTCAGACCGTGGAGGGCAGTGAATCCTCGACCTGACGATCAAAGTCGCAAGCATTACCACTTTGCCATGGTGGCCACATTCAGTAAATAGACGATAACAGTATGTAAAACCCTGTCATATACTTACAGTGTCCGCAGCCCCTGAGGGCTGATGGTCCGGCTGGGGCCCTAAAACAGTTTGAGTGACAGACCTAAAAAGGTCCATCTCTTCTTCTGGTACCGGTACTCTATGACCAAAATTTCTTTTTCCTTGGGAAAACTGAATGCTTTTCCTGGCTTAAGATAAAATACTAAACGTTATTACTAAATGCTACGAATGAATGAGACTCTCTATTGTTATGACACTTTCACGAACGAGAGAAATTCTTCTTGTCTTGTTTACAACTTACACGTAGCAGACGAATCATAGACTACATAAAACAAATAGATTTTCGAATAAATTTTCATTTCCGTTTTGACACTTTTTTTCATTTTTTCTTTATTATAATGATACACCAAGAAAAAGTTACATAGATATTCCATTGGAAATTATTAATGATTCCTTAGATAATTAATAACTTTAATTTAAATAAACCAGGCTGCAAAATAACCCCACTATTAAAATCTATCTATATCTACCTTGGCTGTCTCCCCAACTGGGGGGTAGCCGACATAAAATAAAAAGAAACAATAAAAAAGAAACAATAAGATGATTACTTTGCTTTATGGACAATGACGAGGGAGCTAGCGACCGCTTAGATGGCACTGCTGGAGTGCCACAGCCCATCCTTCCGGCTCTTCCACAACCTGTGTTGCTTCATAAATGCCAGTTCCCCTACTTGCCCTTACCACAGGGCTACCTCAGTAATTATTTTGAATATTGGAGGCCCTTTTTTAGGTGATTGTGGAACACGTAACTCGGAGATGGAAAAGTCCAAAACAGTTTCCATTTGTTTCTGCCAATGACTGCATATTTAACTGTTTGAAGAGGGATATGATAGTCTAATCCTCTTTAATACAGTACTTGATGTCATATTCTTTACTATATAAAAAGAAACTTATCAAGTTTTCATCCCTTAAATGATCTGTATATAAACAAATGTGTTTTTTTTGTTAATGCAGTAGATGATGTTTGATGCAGACGTATTATATGTGGACATATCTTCTCGCCAAACTGTTTCCTTTTTTGATGTCGGCTACCCCCCAATTCAAGGGGGAAACAGCCAAGGTATATGTATGTATGTATCAATGGAAGATGAGTAAGGCTTATTCATTTTTTTATACCTAATTGTGTTTACGGGAAAGAGCCCAAAGCTCGTATCTTCCCGTCTCCTGATCGGTTCCATTTTAGACTTAGTGATACTTATCATACCTGTCCTTAAAACTATGGATTGAGATAGCATTAACTACCTCCTCGCTTAGCCAATTCCAATTATCAACTACTCTTACACTGAAAAAGTATTTCCTTACATCCTGCAAAGAAGTTTTCTTACGAAGCTTCAAACTATGACCTCTAGTTCTAGAGCCAGCCATATCGAAATATCGATCCCTATCCACTCTATCATAACCATGAAGGAATTTAAAGACTGTCACCATATCCCCCCTTACTCTTCTAGCTTCGAGTGATGGCAAGTCTAATTCCCTCAGCCTCTCATCATAACTGAGATTGCGTATTTCTGGCACCAGTTTCGTGGCATGTCTTTGAACTTTTTCAAGCTTAGCTATGTGCTTTTTCAAGTGCGGATTCCAAAAGGGGGCTGCATATTCGAGTTTTGGCCTCACATAGGTTACATAAATATTTCTGAACATTTCCTTGTCCATGTGCCTGAAGGCTACCCTTACATTTGATAAGAATGCATATGCTGCCCTTACTACGCCATTTATATGTATTTCTGGAGACAAATCTGCCAGTATGTTTACTCCTAGATCTCTCTCATTTTCTGTCTCTTGAAGTTGTACTCCAGCCACCGAGTAGTCAAGCTTGGGCCTTCTTGCACTTGTACCCATTCTCATTACCTTACATTTTGAGGTATTGAATTTCATTAGCCACTTTTCTGACCACTCATGCAGATTATTTAGATCCTCCTGAAGTTCTCTACCATTGTTCTCGTTTTTTACTTTCTTCACAATCTTTGCATCATCTGCAAACATATTCATGAATGAATTTACAGACTCTGGTAGGTCATTTACATATACAAGGAACAAAAGTGGCCCTAAAACTGAACCCTGTGGAACTCCACTACTAACTCTTCTCCATTCAGACACTGAGTGTCTTACTCTAACCCTCTGTTCCCTTCCTTCTAAGTAAGTTTTTATCCATTCCAAAACATTTCCACCTATTCTAGCCATTGAGTGCAGCTTCCTAATAAGTCTCCCATGTGGAACAGTGTCAAACGCTTTCTGGAAGTCTAGGAATATGCAATCTGCCCAGCCCTCTCTTTCCTGTAAGATTTGGCTTACCTCATCATAAAATTCTAATAAGTTTGTTACTGTTGATCTACCTTCTCTGAAGCCATGTTGCCTCACTGACAAAAAGTTGAAGGATTCCAAGTGAAGAGAGATATGTTTCCTTAGTAGTTTCTCCATAAGTTTGCAAACTATGCTGGTCAAGGAAACTGGTCTATAGTTCAGAGCCGTATCCCTCCTTCCCTTTTTGAAGATAGGTATCACATTTGCTTGTTTCCAGCATCTTGGAATCTCCCCCGACTCCAGTGACTCCTTAAATATGATACTTAGTGCCACTGATATTGTGTTTGCGCATTTTTAAGCACATGAGGGGATATGTCATCAGGACCTGTAGCTTTATGAACATCTAAATCCATCAGCGCTTTGCATACCTCTGTGGCTGTAAGGTTGATGTTCTCTAATACCGGCCCTTGAGCTTCTATCACTGCAATCTGAGGGGGTGGGGTATTTTCTACTGTAAATACTGACTGAAACTCCTTGTTCAATTCTTTGCAGATCTCTTCGTCCGTCTCAGTGATGCTTCCATCCGCTCTCTTTAGCCTTAAAACCTGTTCTTTTACCTTCAGTTTTCCTCTGATAAAGCTGTGGAAAAGCTTGGGATTTTCTTTAGCCTTCCTGGTGATGTCCCTCTCATAATCTCTCTCTGCCTCTCTCCTTTTACTTAGGTAGTCATTTCTTGCTCTTTTGTAGGTTTGCCAGGCATTTATGTTTTTTCTCCTCCTATACCTTTTCCAGCATTTGTCTCTCCACTCCTTAGCTCTTTTACACCCATTATCGAACCATTTCTCTCTGGCATGAATTACACCTACTTTGGTGACAGGTATGCAGCAATCTACTATCTTCCCATATTTCTCACAAAAGATGTCATACATTTCTTGTACAGATTTGTTGTAAAATAAGGTTCTCCAGTCAATAACTGCAAAAAGCTCATTCATTTTGATGTAATCTCCTTTCGGATAGTTCCTCCTCATGTCCTCAGTGCCTCTACTCTCAGGAAGAATGTCTTCAATGATATACTCCATCAACAACACACAGTGGTCACTCTTTCCAATTGGTGGTTCATACTCAATATTTTCAATATCCAACACATTATCTGTGAACACTAGATCAAGTAGTGATGGCTCATCCCCACCCCTGGCTCTTGTTGGTTCCATTACATGTTGGTGTAGGAAATTCCCTTGTACGCAATCTAGGAATCTTGCCCCGAATGAGTCCTCACCACTGTGTGGGTCAAGATTTATCCAATCTATCTCTTTATGATTAAAGTCTCCCATAATCAAAATCCTACATTTTTTCTCCCGTGCCATGTTAACAACTGAGTTTATGACTTCAATAGTACCTATATGACTTTCCTCATAAATTTCAAGCCTATTTTGGTTCCTTGGTGGGTTGTATACAACAGTTATTATAATGCTCTCTGACCCAGTATTTATGCGAGCAACAAGAAATTCCTTGAACTCACTTTCTATAGCCAAGTTTATTTCTTCAACTTGAATCCTCTCACTTATGAGCAGTGCTATCCCTCCACCAGTCCTCTCAGATCTTTCAACCCTTAGTATTCTGAAGCCCTTAGGAAAAACTGTGACACTGTTTATGTCCTCACTCAACTTAGTCTCTGTAATTGCTACTATATCTGCCTTACTGTTGTGAATCCTATCTTTTAATTCTACTGCCTTACCAGCTAATCCATCAGCATTTGTGTATAACAATCTTAATGAGGCCCCATCCCCTGATCTTCTGTCATTATCTTCTTTATCTCCCCTTTGTCTGGAAGTATTCTGTAACGAAAATTTTTCTTCTCTTCTTCATTTCTTTCATCATTTAACCTTCTTGCCTCTTGCAACAAGTTTTTGATCTTTCCCATCTCTTCCTGTGTTCTGTATCGTCTAATGAACACTTCTTTGAATTCTTGAAGGTCTTTTAGACTTTTTTTTCTCAACAATATTTCCCTACATGTTTCCCCTCTCTCAAAGGTTACTTTTGTTGGTCTCGGCTTTCCTTCCCTCGAATATTTACCTAGTTGGTGTATGTTTACAATATCCTCAGGACCACATACTACTCCAAGCTTTCTTATCAGGTCTACAACCCTAGCTTTATTTTCTTCAAGTCTCCCCTGCCATGTTGGCTCCTGGGATTCACTTATGCCTGAGATTACCACTGTCTTCTCCTTATCAAGTGCCTGTCTGATGAGTGGGTTTGCCCTTTCCATCACAACGTCTTTCATTTTTTCGATTACTGTCTCTTTATAGTCAACTGTTTGTATGTTTTCCAGTGCCACCACCTTTACAGCCTCTTTTACTGCCACATTCCCCTTTAGTGCATCAGCAAAGGACGTTTTCATGGCATCATTTTCCATATTCAGCTCCTGGAACTCTTTTCTGAACTGTTCAATGTATTCCTTAATCTGGACATTCCAAGCAGCAATCTCGTCTCTCTCAGAAGAGAGCAGTGAACTAACATCTAATTCCTTTAGGTTGTCATTCAGCTGTTTGTTTTTATCTTCTTGTTTAGAAAGTCTAGATTCTAGTTGACTCTTTTCCCCTTCCAGCTTCTTTATTCTTTTTTTCTAGTTCCTTTCTCTCCTGCCCTTGTGCTTTATTTGCTTCCTCCAAAGATCTTATTTGTTCTCTGAGTGTTTCATTCTCTTTCATTTCTCCATCCATATTCCGAATTTTATCATCAAGGCTTATAACCATTTCCTCTAACTTCTTGATTCTCTGTTTAAGTCCTCTGATGACTACCCCTTCTCCCGACCCATGGGTGGGAGAGGTTTGGGACAGAGATGGCTTCATTTTTATGTTCTCCCTCTCACAGAGTATAGAAAGAAGACGAGAAAGAGGAAAAAAAAAAGAAAAGAGAAAAACTTCTAATTTACGCTTCACACAGAATTTTTATATCTCCATATAAGTGCTATTTAGTGACTCTAGTTTGTCTCCTTTCTGGTAACACACATCTTAACTTAAAAACTTGACCATGGTAATTTAAGGATAAAAAGAAAAAGAAAAAAAATGCAACAAAACAAAAGTCAAACCTGAAGGAAAATTCGAATTTGTGTCTGAGGAGGCACCCACCTGTTTCTGCTATATATTCTTCCTAACTGATAAACTCACTTGCTAACCAAGATATGTTATCACAGGATTAGACTTTACATTTAACTTAATATATATACAAAATAAAAAAAATAGTAAAAGAGAAAGCTAAAAGAAAAGCAAAAAAATGAAGAAAATATGACAGCTGTACTACTTGGCAACTTAACTCAGTACTGTTGACAGGTGGATATTTTTTATTTTTTTATTATTCAATTATTTCGTGTATCAAACTAACTAACAAGTTAATATAAATGGAAGGATACTGATTTTAACAATATATGGAACCACAGGATCAGGGTAAACGGCTTAAGAGCTTTCCCAGTTTACACAAAAATTAGGTAATGTGATGTGATGGCTTCACCTCTGGCAACTCTTCTAAATTTCCTTTGGGGCAGAACTGGACAGCAGCTTCTCTCTCCCCTCACGAAAATGTTCTCAATTTTTTTCCTTTAATATTTTGGACAGTCTCGTCATACAACAAATATAAGTTTTGTACTCACAATACTCTGCAGGATTTCAGATTTATGGAAATTTATGGTAAAGTTTTCCACTAAGCACTTAGTCACTCAAAAACACAAGTAAAAATTTAAGAGAAGCAGTTGCGTGGCCCACGTATGTGTGATTACCTAATTGTGATTACCTAATTGTGTTTACGGGAAAGAGCCAAAAGCTCGTATCTTCCCGTCTCCTCATCGGTTCCATTTTATACTTAGTCATACTTATCATACCTGTCCTTAAAACTATGGATTGAGATAGCATTAACTACCTCCTCGCTTAGCCAATTCCAATTATCACTACTCTTACACTGAAAAAGTATTTCCTTACATCCTGCGAAGAAGTTTGTTATGAAGCTTCAAACTATGACCTCTAGTTCTAGAGCCAGCCATATCAAAAAATCGATCCCTATCCACTCTATCATAACCATGAAGGAATTTAAAGACTGTCACCATATCCCCCCTCACTCTTCTAGCTTCGAGTGATGGTAAGTCTAATTCCCTCAGCCTCTCATCATAACTGAGATTGCGTATTTCTGGCACCAGTTTCGTGGCATGTCTTTGAACTTTTTCAAGCTTAGCAATGTGCTTTTTCAAGTGCGGATTCCAAAAGGGGGCTGCATATTCGAGTTTTGGCCTCACATAGGTTACATAAATATTTCTGAACATTTCCTTGTCCATGTGCCTGAAGGCTACCCTTACATTTGATAAGAATGCATATGCTGCCCTTACTATGCCATTTATATGTATTTCTGGAGACAAATCTGCCAGTTTGTTTACTCCTAGATCTCTCTCATTTTCTGTCTCTTCAAGTTGTACTCCAGCCACCGAGTAGTCAAGCTTGGGGCCTTCTTGCACTTGTACCCATTCTCATTACTTACATTTTGAAGTACTGAATTTCATTAGCCACTTTTCTGACCACTCATGCAGATTATTTAGATCCTCCTGAAGTTCTCTAACCATTGTTCTCGTTTTTTACTTTCTTCACAATCTTTGCCATCATCTGCAAACATATTCATGAATGAATTTACAGACTCTGGTAGGTCATTTACATATACAAGGAACAAAAGTGGCCCTAAAACTGAACCCTGTGGGAACTCCACTACTAACTCTTCTCCATTCAGACACTGAGTGTCTTACTCTAACCCTCTGTTCCCTTCCTTCTAAGTAAGTTTTTTATCCATTCCAAAACATTTCCACCTATTCTAGCCATTGATTGCAGCTTCCTAATAAGTCTCCCATGTGGAACAGTGTCAAACGCTTTCTGGAAGTCTAGGAATATGCAATCTGCCCAGCCCTCTCTTTCCTGTAAGATTTGGCTTACCTCATCATAAAATTCTAATAAGTTTGTTACTGTTGATCTACCTTCTCTGAAGCCATGTTGCCTCACTGACAAAAAAGTTGAAGGATTCCAAGTGAAGAGAGATATGTTTCCTTAGTGGTGAGAATCATGTGTGTGTGTGTTGAGATGGAACGATGCAAGGAAAAGATGGGCAGAATATTTTGAGTGCTTGCTGAATGTTGAGGAAGATCGAGAGGGAGCTATAGTGGTAGTGGGGGGGGTGTTCAAGTGCCAGTAATGGGAGATGAAAATGACAGAGAGATTACAAGAGAGGAGGTGAAAAGGGCATTGTATGAAGTAAAAGCAGGTAAAGCACCTGGAATGGATGAAGTGAGAGCGGAGATGTTGAAAGAAGGGGGTGTGATTGCATTGGAATGGTTAGTGAGAGTATTTAAGATATGCTTTATGTTGTCAATGGTGCCAGTGGAATGGGTGATTGCTTGTATAGTGCCCCTATACAAAGGTAAAGGAGATGTGTATGAATGGAGTAATTTTATGGGTATAAGTTTGTTGAGTGTGGTAGGAAAAGTGTATGGCAGGATACTGATTAATAGGATTAGGGATAAGGACATAATGTGATCGCAGAAGTACAGAGTGGTTTTAGGAGAGGTAGAGGTTGTATAGATCAGATTTTTATAGTTAAGCAGTTATGTGAGACATATTTAGCAAAGAGTTAGGATGTGTATTTTGCATTTTTGGATATGGAGAAAGCGTATGATAGAGTTGATAGAGAGGCAATGTGGAATGTTTTGAGGTTATGTGGAATTAATGGTAATCTGTTGCATGCAGTGAAGTGTTTGTATGAGGCAGTAGAGCTTGTGTTAGGGTAGGGAATGAAGTGAGTGAGTGGTTTCCAGTGAGTGTGGGACTGAGACAGGGATGTGTGATGTCACCATGGCTGTTCAATTTGCATACTGATGGAGTCGTAAGAGAGGTGAATGAGCGAGTGCGTGGTCGAGGTGTGAGAATGGTAGATGGGAATGATAACGAGTGGGAGCTGAATCAGTTGCTGTTTGCAAATGATACTTTGGTGGTGGCACATTCAGAGGAGAAGCCATGTCAGTTAGTGTCAAAATTTGGAATGGTGTGTGAGAGAAGGAAGTTGCGAGTGAGTGTGGGAAAGAGTAAGGTTATGAGGTGTACAAGAAATGAGGATGGTGCTAGATTGACTGTTATGTTGAATGGAGAGACACTTTAGGAAGTTGATCAATTTAAGTATTTAGGCTCGGTTATAGCTGCAAATGGTGGAGTGGAAGCACATTTGTGTCACAGAGTGAATGAAGGATGTAAAGTGTTGGGTTCGTTGAAAGGAGTGATGAAGAATAGAAGGTTGGAAATGAATGTTAAGAAAGTTTTGTATGAGAAAGTGGTTGTGCCAACTGTGATGTATGGATCAGAGTTATGGGTATGAATGTAAGTGAGAGACAGAAACTAAATGTGTTTGAGATGAAATGCCTGAGGAGTATGATTAATGTATCTCGGTTGGATAGGGTTAGGAATGAAGTGGTGAGAGCAAGAACGGTTGTGAGGAGAGAATTTGCAGCCAGAGTAGAAATTAATGTTCTGAGTTGGTTTGGCCATGTGGAGAGGATGGATGATGAAAGACTGCTGAAAAAGGTGATTAATGCGAGTGTTGATGGGAGAAATGCTAGAGGGAGGCCTAGGTTTGGGTGGATGGATGGAGTAAGGAGTACCCTGAATGATAGGAGGATGGATGTGAGGGAAGCAAGTGAGCGTGCTAGGAATAGGAATGAGTGGCGAGCTATTGTGACGCAGCTCTGATGGGCATCTGCTGTTGCCATGGGGCTACATCTTACAGAGGTAGCCCTGTGGTAGGGGCAGTAGGGGAGTTAGTAGTTATGAAGCTACACAGGTTGTGGAAGAGCCAGGAGTGTAGGCTGTGGCACTCAAGCAGTGCCATCTGAACGGTTGTTAGCTCCATCGTCATTGGCCATAGAGCAAAGTAATCCCCTCATTGTTTCTTTTTTTTATGTTGGCTACCCCCCAATTGGGGGAGACAGCCAAGATAGATAGATAGATAGAGTAAACATTATTAAAAAGACAAGAGGCTGTATGTTAAATTGTAGGGACGTGTAGGACACCTCACAAAAGTTTAGGAACACGTAGGAACATTTAGACTTTTGGGGATTTTCCTCGCAAAATGCCACATATAAGAATTGGCAACTCTGATTGAAAATGGTTAATGGCATCGAGCGGGAAGGATATGTCTCTCGTGCAGTATAATTCTCGATCTTTTCAATATTTAATTAAGGTCAATTTTATATAGTTTTGGTGAGAATCATGATTAAGGTTCGCTTTATTCACCCCCTGAATTTTTGGACTAATAGATTTTGCTATGATTCGTTTTATGCACCCCTTCAGTTTTTCGACTAAGCTATATATTTCTGATATGTTTAGATGTGTTTAGAATTAAGGTGATAATAGTTTTTATTGGAAAGCATAATTTTTTAAATCAGGACCAATATTGATGGGCTGCAATGGGTACTTAACCTAATCAGGCTAACCAAGCGTACTATTGTTATGTCTATTTCAGTACTAAGTTGTATAATATTATATAATTTTTTTTATTCTGATTATTTTTCCTTTTTAACACCAGATTGCTTCCCCTGCTGGAGCCATCTGGTTTATAGTCTTTTACTTTTTAATAATTCACTCTTAGGGGAAAAGAGGCTGAGTCTGCAAAAGGCAGAAATTTTCAAATTCTGTTTTTGGACTTAGCTGTTTTTCTCCCTTGATAAATTAAGATGTGTTTTGAATTAATCGGATAAGTGTTTTCCTCCGAATACTCTATTTTTTGTGTTAAGGCCAAAATTGATGGGAGGCAGTGGGTACTTAAAATAGCCCAGTACAACTAATATAACCTAACCCAACCCAACTAACGTAAGTTAGCATAGATTTGAAGTCCTAAAATAGCGAATTTGGGTGATTACCTAATTGTGTTTACGGGAAAGAGCCCAAAGCTCTTATTTTCCCGTCTCCTGATCGGTTTCATTTTGTACTTAGTGATACTTATCAATGCTGCACATTTCAGTAAGTGGTGGCAACACTGATTCCTCAGATAGGCAATGGAAGGCGTGTATGAAACAAATGTTGACCTAAGAGACTGTATCGAAAGTAGTCATAATTCTTGTAGAAATGCTATAATGAGATAACTTAGCTCACTTATTAAATACTTGCCAAATCTGGTAATAGTGAAGCTAAAAGTAATTGGAGGGAGAAATGACTAGATTGTAGGTGTATATGTTAATCTGTATCAAGTCTTTAGCCTTAAATATATAGATGATCAGCAGTAAATATGTTCATATTTGGTCTAACTTTAGAAAAGGGAAACCGCTTCTTTTCTGCAGTTTCAACATTTAGTTGGAGATCTAATAAATGGCAAAAGCAAGGTCTGTTCCACCGTAGTGCGACTATATATCACCTTTGTAGCTGGTGCCCAATCCCCCTCTCCAATCATATGAACCCAGTGATCTCCAGGCAGTGGCTGCTTAATCAGGTAGACCTATAGGAATCTCCGACCCCCCCACCCTCCCACAGTTTAATCTGTAAAGACATGACAGTAAATTACTGATCCAACCTCTGGCCAGGATCTGTTCTGTGGCCTGTATATTAGTGAACTTGGATTTCATATAGCACTAGTGGAATAATACTTCGGAGCATCTTTGTGTACCAGAGTGCTTTCTAATGCATAATTACATGGTCGTACATATGCATTATGTAGAAATAATATATTGCTTCCTTATTGTAGCCTTATAGAGAAGAAATGGCTTGATTACTTTTAATACCCCATCTCCATTCAAATGGGGACTACTTGTGACACATCAGATGGTGCTCCTGCTACTTGTATGTGGGCCTTTCAAAGCAGGGTTTTTATAAGGTACAGAAGTCCCCCTACTTACGAACAGCTGATTTACAAATATTCGCATACATGATAAAAACCTACCTACTATCTACTCAGGTATTAATGTATGTATTACTGTGCTGTACTAATTTATTACATTATGATTACTGTATTAAAATTTATTAATACTGTATATTTTATGTTTTATCTAGTCATTGGGTGTCTTTAGTCCAAGTACCATACAGTACTGCATATGTATGTACTGCACAGTACTTTTTTTTTTTACCTAAAGACTACTTATGAACAATTCTGCTTATGAACGAACTTCTGGTACCTAACTCGCTCGTCAGGTGAGGAGTGTCTTTGTAATTCTAAAGAGTTTCCTTTTTTTGCAGGCATTGGAAGTGCAGATATGTTACTACTTGAGGCTGGCAAAAGAGCTTGTATGGAGTGTCAAGAGAGCTGACCACACAGTATCCAGTAGTGAGGCATCAGGATTAAAAGAAAAAAAATTAATTATCCGACGATTTATCCCTTTTACATGTTTTATATTGTGAACCTAATGTGGATACTATGCAAGAGATGCAAATTTGCTTCTAATGGCTATACCTTCTTCGTTCCACATCTCTTACTGCCCCTTCACATCTGACGAGTCGCAGCACTCCCATCTCTGTGTATCTGTGGATACTACTTGAAAGATGAATATTTTTTTCTTATGGATGTATAGTGTAGTAGTTCCATATCTCTTAATGGCCCTTCAGTTTGCTTTAGTTATATTTCATAAAACTAGTTATGCCAAGTTATTAAGTAAAGTCATTCTTTTTTCTGTTTGAAAATGATTAATACCCTAAATATAGCATTAAGATGTTTGATAGCACTTCTATTTAGTTTTCTCTACGTTTTTTTCAATATGAGTTCATAATTCAAGTCTCTGATAAGTAAAATTAATACTGACCCCATTATAGATGTTAGTACTCGATTATGTTAAGTTTATTTAATTGAGTTACATAATTTGGGAAAACACGCAAGAATTATGTATGTTTAAGGGAGAACTCTAAATCCATTTTCTTCACCCCCTTCTTTCCTCACAGGATAAGCAAGCATTACCATACAAGATTTTCATTAGGTAAGGTAGACCAAAAAGCACGATTTATATACAGTTTTACACTTTTTTGAGGCTTTTTGGTCGTCTGCTATTATTTCATCTATTTTTAAAGTTCTCTGACACTCTGTAGCCTGATTTTTCTGAAGGTAGGTTTTTATTGAGAGTTTATAGGTTTTTTAATTTAATTAGAGCATATCTCCTTTATATTTTCATAGTAATCATTGCCTTTAATCTGCTTTATATATGCTCAAGAGGATCCACTATCTGTATTAAGAACTTCATAATAAGTTGTCTTGCATTTATTAATAAGTGGATTGCATTCGGTTTTACGTCACGAACTCCCTTTTCTACTAAGGGCTAGGACGGTTGCCTTCTTACAAAGGACTTGTTTTGGCAGAAGTAATCTTTACCTTGAGTGTATGCCCTTACTAACCTCAGTCCGGGACGGGGCGCGAACCCTCAACCTGCCGCCTCAGAGTCGCAGACGCTACCATTTTGCCACGGAGACTACGCATTTATTAATAAGTAATAGAATAAAAAAAAAATTAATAAAGGCTGCATGTGTGTTTTTGAAAAAACAATAAAAGCAATTTTGTAAATTCTTCACTTTTTTATTGAAATTTGAGGCCTATATGGATTAATCTCAGGAAAATCAGTGAACTGACTGACAACTGACCTAAAGGATTATGAAAAATGACTTCAAATGACGATGAAACGAGTCCCGCTTGCATTGTAACCGCTGATGATGGATGCAGGACCCATCATAATTGGTTCAATAATCAGTTTTATTATGTTTCTTCAAAACGGTCTTTACAAATGTATTCAGGGATTTAAATCTTGAGACTAATGTTTCTAAGGCAGTAACCATTCTTTTATATATACATCGTTTCTTGAGTACTTTTTCTAGTTCTTTGTTATATATGTTTATTTTTTTTAATTGCATTTCTGTGGAAAACACAAGCATGTTACTAACGGAAAATTGATATCCTGAAACATAGTTACTCTTGTGAATGATTTAGTAACTTGTAATTTGTTGGAATAAATCGGCTTGAGCTTTGTAATTACCTAATTATGATTATGGGAAAGAGCCCTTTGCTCGTAACTCCCCGCCTCCTGATCGGTGTATAGTATCATCTAAGTGCCTAGAAATATACAGTATGAAGGTCCAATGGTCCTGTATTCAAAGTGCGGTGAACCCTCGCATGGAAACCAGCCGGATGGGGCACATTACAGCTGTGTTTTATTTATTTCAATTATTTTATTCACCTGTAATGTAACGTCAATGCTTGGGGCCAATGCAAGTATGGCTAGGACCTGATAGGGACTCTGCATACCAAGATTTTAAAGAGGATGTTGATGACAATGATGAAGGCAATTGTGATGACATAAGATGGTGGCGATTGTGATGGTGAGGCACTACAGATGGTTATGGAATTTGGTTGGAACTAGAGAATAGTTATTAGAAGACTGACGATACACCTCTGTAATATGCCTTCACTTCTACGCTGCTTCTCCAATGTGACGTTGTTTTGAACATTGTACATATGTTATGATGTGTTTTTATGTTTGTCATTTTTGGTTTGAAATCTTGATGTTTTCTCTCAAACTTCCTTCTTGTAATGGTTCAACTTGGTTTTGTCTATTTTGCTCGTAAATTTCATATTTTTCTTATTCTTGTTTTTTGGCTGTCTAACACATTGGTTCATAAGTGACTGTAAAAACCAAGTTATAGTTTTCTCTACTTCTATATAAAAATCGTTATTGTTTTCCCTACTTCTATATTAATACCAGGTCATAGTTTTCCTTACTTATATATATATATATATATATATATATATATATATATATATATATATATATATATATATATATATATATATATATATATATATATATATATGTTATAGTTTTCTCTAATTTGCTTTTAATAAGGCAAAGAAAGATATAATTTTAGAAAGTTTGATTAATAGAGGTGTGAGAACTACTCCCTGATTATCCTTTATTAGTCTTACTTGGGTCAAGTCATTGGATGCAGCATCTCGGGCCTTGGAAATTCGCCATATTTTCTGGTGCTTCCAGCTCTTCATAGACTTCATTCAATGTCTCTGCCTTTGCTTTTGCTACTGCTCTCCTTGCCTCCTTCTTTGCCTGCTTGTACTCTTCTTTATTCTGATCAAGGCCTGATAAATCTGCGTTTTTCTTAGCTTCTTTTCTTGTTCTTCACCCATTGTTGCGCTTCCTCATTCCACCACCATGACTCTATACCATTTGGGGGTTTCCTTCCTGGTGACTCTCCAAGTACCTATGGAAAGTCTGTCTATGTGTAAATGATCCGGCGAGGAACGAAGACAACTTGAAGACCTAAATATAAATACTCAATCCGGGAGTCCTCAATTTCTAATATTCTCGTTCTCTTATTTATTCTCATATATTTTATTATTTACCAGATTTCTCCATATTTTTCCTAGTTCTTACAATTACATTCTCATTATATCTGAGATTAATCAGTGTGTCCGAAGACTTTACTTGGATTCATAACGTTTTTGTGATTCCAAAGATCTGCTTCGGCAAGAAATTATGGTTACTGTCTCCATGAAGACAAAAATATATACAATTTCTAATCAGATATACTCCTAAATATTTTTTTCCAGATATATTTTCATATTCACCAGATATTATTTATTTTAGTTTTGTGAATTACCAAGATTTACTTAAATAGGGAATTCTGGTTACTCTCTAAGCACAACCATATATAAGAAATATTAACCAGAAGAAAATTTGGTAGAATTTCCTTGGAAGCAAAGTTGGGGAATTCCCAAGATTGCAACCTGGATATGAGAGACAAGCTGTGTACGATAGCCTCAAATAAAGTTTGTCTTTTGCTGACTCTTGTTCATTCGGTAACTCTAGAAGTTGTCCAGATGCTGCCAAGAATTAAGCGAACTCGTGTAGTGAAGAGGAGTAAGAAGGACCCGCGATCCGGAGAAGATGGAATCGGGAAGTCTTCGGAGGCCCCAGGGTCGCCGAGACAGACTGAGACTGTCACTCCGGTTCAAGGGCCTTTCTTACCTCCTCCACCGGTTGTTCGAGGCCGAGCCTTGACGGCCAGGGACGGAAGAAAGGAACTACTTCGTCACCTTCTTCGCAAGAAGAAGCCGAAGAAAACACCACCCCTGAGGGAGCCTGTTGTTGTCAGAGGGAAACCATTGTCTTTTTTCGAAAAGATGATGGTCATTCATCTGTACGACGACAGGCGTCTCATGGAAAAGGAGAGTCTTGGCTAGTTCAATTCTCTCCTTGGTGGTGAGTTCCTTTCTTTTTTGACTCCTTTTAAGGAGTCGTAGCAGGAGCCATTCAAAATTTGGCAATTTGAATAAATTTCAAATTGCAAATTTTGGAAAACCTGCCTGATGAGCTCGGTGGCACGAGCGAAACGACTCTCATAATAGGCTAAAATATAATAATTAAAAAAATCAAATTAATATGAGAAAATTACTCTAAGATAATATTAATATCACGGAGCCAATGTTTTCAGTCTATAGTCTGAAGACTTCTGGAATACATAAAGTTTATCATGTTTTTAGAGCTTCATAAACTTCTTAGAAATGTATTATATGTATCATTACTTTCTTTTCTAGAGCTCTCTAGAACTATCAAATTGCTATCTCTATCTCAGAAAGAATGGTAAAGTAGTGCCTTTTAGAGTTAATCCTTCATATCCTGAGGGATCCATAATTGATAATTAATATATAAGTCTGTGCATATTTTTCTTTATACACACACACATACACATCAGACTTACCATTACTCGAAGCTAGAAGAATGAGAGGGGATTTGGTGACGGTTTTTAAATTCTTTCCTGGGCTTGTTGATGGAAAGGAGTCCTGGTTAAATGAAATAAAATTAGAGAAGGTAAGCAGTTATAAATACCTTGGCATGTATGTTAGTTTTCATAACAATGTTAAGGAACAAATTGATTATGTACAGAATATATGTATGGCAAGGCTGAAACCTCTGAAAGTATTATCAAACAGGGTTAATGGTGTTGGTGTACCTGTTTTAAGGTCAGTGTATTTAGGCAAAGTAAGGACCATTATTAATTATTCGGCTCCGGTTTGGGTAACTTATTAAGTCATTAGAAATTCTTCAGAATGAGGGAATGAGGATTGTACTTGGTTGTCCAAGGACAACAAGAATAGAAATAATGCAGTTGGAATTGAATATTCCGAGGATAGTTCACAGGATTCAGGAATTGACTGCCATATCTGTTTTACGACTCATTAGGCGTGATGATGCTGATCTAAAGTCTGCTTTTAGAAGTTTTCAGGTTAATTCATTTACCAAAAAGCTTTGCAATATATTGGATGTTTATGATGTTGTAGAATATTGTGTACCAGTGTCTCAAAATGTTTACTTAAAACCTTGGTTGATGGAAAATGTACTAATTAAAATTGATAAATTAAACTTTAAGAAGTGGGATACTTGTCCATATGAATTAAAACAATTATTCACTGAAACAATTTCTCAATACCCCAGGGAAAATGCTATACATATGTACTGTGATGGCTTTGTTATTGGAAATAGAGCAGGATGTGGTGTTGTAATTAGATATTTTTTTTTAATATTGCAATAGTGTAGAAGAAAGAATATCCAAAAGACTTGCTGATAAAAGTTCTTTTATCTTTGCTGGACTTTATGCTGAATATAGGGTTTAATTATGTATTAGAAAAGAAAAAAAAAAGAGCATTTGCATTTATTGATTGTCAGAGCGCTTTATTTGCCTTGAATACTAAAATGCCTATTACTGATGATTTAGTATTAAAATGTAGGAAATGTATAATTGATATAAAATCACATGGATGTGATGTAACTTTTATGTGGATACCTTCCCATTGTGGTATTAATCTAAATGACGTTGCAGATATTTTGGCCAGGCAGGGTTGTGAAAAAGAAATCATAGAATATGATTGTACTATGAGCATTAAAAGAATAAAATCCGAAGTAATAAAAGTCAGGAAAAAATGGGAATTGGATAATGCTCGGGCTATTTTGTACAATGGTAGCAAGAGCATGAAACATTATGATATAGTTATGAATAATACATATTTTTCATATGACAAAGCTTCACCCAAATATGATGCATTTATGATGAGACTACGTTTTGGATATTAATATTACTGGCAATATGTTAAAGAAACTGATGGTATCCCTTGTAAATGATATGATCATGTTAAATCTCATACTCTGTATCATTATATAATGGAATGTAGGGGTCTAAACGAGTTCAGGTGTGATAGTATTATTGACATTACAGAGATAGTGTGTTATTTTATAAATAATAATATGATTAAACAAATTATGAAAAAAAAAATTAAGTTTGACATTAGAGATTAGTTTATCTATTTTCTCAGTATATTTTCTATAGGTATAGTTCACTCTTTGAAATGACCAATTGTTATATTGTGTATAATTATTAGGATTGTCAGTGTTATTGTAATTTTCATTGTTATTTTTGCTTGCTTTGAAAAACAAATATATTTATTTATTCTAAAATATTTATTTTTCTAAAATATATTTATTTATTTATTTTTTATAGATGTGGGGTGGGCTTATTAGCTTACTAACAAGCTCAATTTGATGTAATTGCCTATTATGTCAATACATTTTTTGAATTTGAATTTTGAATTATGTCGTTGTTTTGAGGGAATTACCCATAAATATATGTGTATATTATGTAGTTGATTTTTCACATTTATTCGGGGTATAATCACGTCTTGATATTCGTCTATTTTTTTTAGTTAGAAAAATTTAATATAATGATTTATTTTGGTTAATTATGCACGTATGTTTATTATACAGATTATTAGAGTCTTTATTTTTTATATTCACTTCATCCGAAATTTTCGTAGAGTCTCATTTAGAAAAAAAAAAAAAAAAAAAAGATTTTTGTAGCTCGCGGATTGGTCGGTGCAGCGACTGCTTCTTCCCATCCACCTCCAGACTCTGGAACTCTCTTCCACCTTCTGTCTTTCCTAATTCTTATACCTATCTTCCTTCAAAAAGCGGATCTGTCGTCATTTCAGGGTCCTAATCCTACCTTATCTCGACTATTCTTTCAGATTGTTTTTTTTTTTCTACTGTGAGTCTTTCTCACATTTCTGCCTTGTCCTTAAAATTCTACTTTTTCTTCTCATTTATATATTTGGTGCCAGGGTCTGATGAAGGCAATTTTCTTGCCTGTCCCAGTGTCACGTTCATAATAACAAACGCCGTAACCCATGGATTCTCAACCTTTTTTGAGTAAAGACACCTTTGCAAAGGCAACCGGAATCTTGGGGCACCCTTGTTAGCAATTTTAATTCTTTTTTAACTGATGATATCAGAATAATGGAGTAAAATCATACAGTTTACTGTGTTGGAATATGAATAAACACGCATAATAATTCAGTATACATAGACTATATATATTCTATTTTTTATTAGTTTTCTGTATTTTGTTGAAATTTTCTACAAATTAACTAACAAATGAAAAACTGTAATTGTTTTATATTTATCATATTCACTCAGCTGATATTAATGAATTATTATTTTTTACTCTCTTAGTGTTTTGTACAAAAGCACTCCTCACAACTGGCCAACTGGAGATCACGCATCTCATAATTAAGCTACTGGAGATAGAACGCCTTAAGTTTAATTAGGTTAGGTTAGGTTATCTCCAGTTGGCCAATCATGAGGAATCACTTTTTACCCCTACCTGGTCGGGGTTAAAATGATTCATGTTTTCACATATGGTAATGTGCTTATTTGATTATTGTTGGTCCCGAATGAGATTGGGAGTGGAATTAAATGCGAAAACAAAACCATGAGTGAGGTTGTGGGAAACTGTAATATGAACATAGTGGCATTCAGATAGAATGCGTTCATTCCTAGTATAGCAGATATAAGCTTTAAAGTGTGTTTCCCTTTTAGACCTTCCAAGGTGTAGTTGGTAGCGCCTCGGCTTAGTATATATAAGTCCTAGGTTCAAGTCCCTGTCGGGGTAAAAATGATTCATATATATATATATATATATATATATATATATATATATATATATATATATATATATATATATATATATATATATATATATATATATTACAAGGCATGAGAAGCATGCAGTTATGCATTGCCTAGGTTCAGAAGATTCCTCTTTCCAATCTCCATTGCATTCTTTTTGGATATTGATCCATCACTGCTCTTAAAGCGGACTACAGTCTTTTTGTTATTCCAGTAAGGTTTTTAATATGAGCAGTTATGATATTCTGACAAATGCACATTAAGGTTTTGCATTATTGCTGAGAGAGAGAAAAACAGTATTTTGGCATTGCATTTTATCAATATTTTTGTTTTATATCTTATAATTTTCTGTTAAATGTACATCATGCTTTGCTAACTAGGCTTATGCGTGCATGTTTATGGTATCTTAAGTATGTGAACTCTTGCTGTATTCAGTGTCATTGGGCAAGTTCAAGAGTTCACAACTTCTGGACAGGTTGATGAATGAGGATGTGTTTTACTTCAGTGAAGTGCATTATACTAAGTTCTTCACGTAGATTAACTGCTACAATCTAAAAAGTCTCTTTTGACACCTAAATTTTTCGTAGTTACTGTATTTTAAGCTTTGGACTATATGTTTATTTAAAAAGAAAAAGAAAAAAAGATAATTGAGTTCTTAGGTGAATTTCACGGTAGTTACTGAACTGCTACACATATATGAAGGCCAATATAAACTTACATCTTATGAATTGAATCTTTATTCATAAACTTCAAAACAGAGTGGATAGATAAATGATTTTTACAATCAATTCATCAACTTTTGTATCTTGTATCACACTGAGAGGTTATCATCCAAATACACCAGGAAGTCCTCCAAAACCACCATTACCAAAGAAACCTCCGTTGCCTGGGAATACGCCATTATTCCCTGGGAATACGCCATTATTCCCTAGGAATACGCCATTATTCCCTGGGAATACGCCATTTAATCCTCCGTTTCCTGCTCCGAAAGGAGGTCTTCCACCAGGCCGAAAGGGCCTGTTAGGTCTTCCTCCAAAGCCGGGTCTTCTTCGATCCTGTGGTGCCGCTAGCGTTGTAGCGAACAGACCCAAAAGTAGCAAAACCTGCACAGTAAACATAGTGTTTATCTCTCACTAAATAATGACAAGATATTATAACACAAACACCAATACATTGGTAAAACTTGTCTGCAAGATTATATTACGATGATTAAAAGGCAGTAGTAATTGGAATGGTTGAATTGATATCCTTTGAAGTAGATTGTAAAGTCAAGTGCTGTTAGTAATATTCAGTATATATTGTACAGTATATTCAGATGCACTGAGGATGCATATATTAAATACACGAAAGCGCTTGGTCCTCTTCTATTATCTATATTTCCCTGTGACTGCATATATATATATATATATATATATATATATATATATATATATATATATATATATATATATATAATTTCCACATTGCTTTTTTATTTTGGCATATACGGAGAAAAATCATGTAAACAGATGAATATGTAACAATAATACGTGTGCGAGAGAGAGAGAGAGAGAGAGAGAGAGAGAGAGGAGAGAGAGAGAGAGAGAGAGAGAGAGAGAGAGAGAGAGAGAGAGAGAGAGAGAGAGAGAGAGAGAGAGAGAGAGAGAGAGAGAGAGAGAGAGACTTAAATGTTTGTCTTTTACCTTCAAATGCATCTTCAGATAAGAGCCAATGTTAGAGGTGTTGAGTACAGCGATCCTGACTTGATCTCTGGATAATGTTGAGGATTGGCTAGGGCTGCCTTTTATATCCAGGACAATGCAAGGGAGATCCGCCTTCCATGGTGGGATTAATCTGCCCCATATATTTTCCCCATAGAAAAAATGGGAAGTGTAAACTCGAATGCCTTTGCAACACGCCAATTATTTTCTCGTTTTTATTACATAACAGCCGGATCTTTAAGTCATTGGAGATGCTTTTTTGTTGGTATATTTTTTTTATTTGTTTGTTTTTCTAGCTTCTTGTGGGCAACATAGAAAATGCTTTCAGATTTTTTTCATTTATTATTTTATTTTTTTATAAACTTTTTCCATTATACATGATACAGTCATCAAGAAAAGGGTCTGTACCTGAGGACTTGAAAACAGCTGTTCTGTTATGAAATAGAATCTAAAATTTCTATGTATGGTTTTAGCAAATCATTCTCTTATATGCAAACATACTGTAAATCCCCGACAAAGTTTTTGCTAAGGCCCGATTTCTTAAACAGTGTAAACCTAGGATACCATATTGTTAGTTAGCTAGACACACAAATGGATTTCATAAACGCATCTGACGCGGTTCTGTGTATGGCTAGGATCCCGTAAGGGATTCTAGCCATACACAGAACCGCGTCAGATGCGTTTATGAAATCCATTTGTGTGTGTGTAGCCATCTAACAATATAGTGTCCTAGGTTTACACTGTTTAAGAAATCGGGCCTAATTGTCTAAGTTTGCCTCAGGAATGGACATATTGATATCATATTTAGCTTATACATATAGTATATTCATAGTGCATATTTCTTTGGCAGCTCCCCCTGAGAGAGGGGGTATGAACACTTACTCCGTGTTCCCTGCGTGTCGTAAAAGTTGACTAAATGGTGCAGAGCGAGGGGCCTGGTAATCCCTTCCTTTGTATTTTCTTCCCACAAATAGTTAAGATATATTGCTTTGACTCAGCCACCCCTCATATAAGGAGGAATATGGCTTTTGTATATAAAACCATTTGGTGTGTGCAAACATACACTAAATTCCCAACAATGTCTTTCCAAACGTCTGTGTTTGCTTCAAGAATAGACATTTTGATGGCGCAGGTAGTTTATAAATATGGTTACTATTTTTCAGCCTTTCTTCTCTGTGATCTTAAGGGGGATTTACACGGTCAAACGGTTCGTCGAACGCGCTTCGAAGACAAGTGTTTGAAGTGATGTTCGAACGTGTGAACGGGGTATTTGGTGGTCGAACACGTTCGACAAACGTGTTCGACAACCAAATACCCCGTTCACACGTTCGAACATCACTTCAAACACTTGTCTGTCGAACCGCGTTCGACTAACCGTTTGACCGTGTAAACCGCCCTTTCAGCTCCATGCAGAATTTTTTGTCATTAGTAAGAGCTTGCATATGTACACCATTGGTATATGTGCACGACTATCCATGTTAATGTGCACACCTAATAATGGTAACACTTACCTGTGGAGCTCATGTGAATTAGAAGACAAGCGTTATGTGATCGGTTTTATGTCACGGATTCCCTTTTCTGTTAAGGGCTAGGACGGTGCCTTTTTGTGATGGAATTTGGTTTTGACAGGTGTGATCGTTACCCTGAGTGAATGTTCTTTCTATTCTCAGATCGTGCTACCACTTTGCCACGGTAACCACAGAGAACATGCGCTTTAGATAGCAGATTTATCCTGAGTTAATATTAACTTCTTTTTGTATCAAAAGACATGTTACAGGAACCCCCCCCCCCTCCGATACCAGGACAGTATTCATTTCGTTCATAAATTTCATACCATTTCGTCCGATTAAAAAATTTTAATGAACACAAAAGAATTCCTCAGTCTCTTACCACCATATATAATACAAGTTAGTTATTGCATACAGTAGTCATATCACCGTGGCTAAGATTTGGCGTCCGCGACTTTGAGGCGTCAGGTGGAGGGTTAGCGGCTCGCCATGGTCTGAGGTTAGCAACAGCGTGAATTCAGGGTAACGATCACACCTGCTAAAATCAAAGTCCTTCGCAAGAGGCGCCGTCCCAGCCCTTAGTAGAAAATGGAGTCCGTGACGTAAAACTGATCACATTCCAACATAAAATGTTAAATTATGCGAGTTGTTAATCCACTGCTTATAAGAAAAGCAATTTTTGTATTATTTTATGAGTGTGGCACCAAAGCTAGCAAAGACAGTTAACCTCATCGAGCCCGGGCACCAAGAAAACATTTAAGACTATAAAAATAATTAGCAGATTAAGAACGAGGAAGAATTAAGGGAATAATACCCAATTAGAAAAAAAGACAGGCCGAATGAATAGTCAAAGTAATGAAGACCTAGTAGTATGGTAGTATTAGGCCCAGAGATGCCGATATATATGTATATATATATATATATATATATATATATATATATATATATATATATATATATATATATATATATATATATATATATATATATATATATATATATATATATATATATATCTATATATATATATATGTATATATATATATGTGTATATATATATATATATATATATATATATATATATATATATATATATATATATATTAAAGAAGAAAAGTCATAAGAGTCAGAAAAGAGGGAAACAGGATGAGAGTTCCAGAGTCTGGAAGTGGAAGCGATGAAGCACTCACTGGACCGACAATCCGCGAGCTACATATCTCCACGCGACATTGCAACATGTCCACGTTAATTCCACTCTAGAGATATCAAGTGGAGAATTTTCATAAGCTTTCAGTAATTATATGGCGGAAAATATAAACGACCTTTTAGTTTTGTCCTACTATATAACAGGCGATTCAGCATGACAAGTCACATAAACGTATTAGAAGCAATTATCACAGTCAGAGCGTAGCTATGGATGTGCAAGTCTGGTGCTCTTTTCCAAGGGCAGGGAATTATCGTCTTCTTTCCGAAACGATTCAAAGATGTCTAGTAATGCTTCTTGTATAACATCCTATAGAACTATTAATATCATTTGGAAAGCATTGCCCGCCCTTGTACTTTTATGAGTTACTTATGTAAGTGTTAAGAAAGAGCAAGGAGATATTCCCTTTCTTAATAATTAATTATGAAAGAATTATAGTGTTTATAAAATCTCTCTCCCTCTCTCTCTTTATATATATATATATATATATATATATATATATATATATATATATATATATATATATATATATATATATATATATATATATATATATATATATATATATATATATATATATATATATATATATATATATATATATATATATATATACATATATATATATATATATATATATATATATATATATATATATATATATATATATATATATATATATATATATATATATATATATATATATATATGTTGTTGTTGTTGTTATTGTTCCGGTTTTACGTCACGGACTCCCTTTTCAACCAAGGGCTAGGACGGTTGCCTTCTTGCGAAGGACTTGTTTTAGCAGATGTAATCGTCACCCTGAGTGCATGCCCTTGCTAACCTCAGATCGTGAAGGGGCGCGAACCCTCGACCTGACGCCTCAAAGCCGCGGACGCTACCGTTTGTGCCACGGTGACTATATATATATATATATATATATATATATATATATATATATATATATATATATATATATATATATATATATATATATATATATAGTAGCAATAATAGGTGTAACACCTCTTAGTCAAGAAATACCATCGAATATACAAAGGCTCTGTTATATTTCTATTGATTGCAAGTTTTATACATACCAAAATTTGAATAATTAAATTTTGACATATATATATATATATATATATATATATATATATATATATATATATATATATATATATATATATATATATATATATATACATATATATACATATATATATATATATATATATATATATATATATATATATATATATATATATATATATATATATATATATATATTATTGTTATTATTATTATTATTATTATTATTATTATTATTATTATTATTATTATTATTATTATTATTATTATCATTATTATTTACCTATGCGTTTAAAGCACAGATCACATTTCCTTCAAGAATGAGTGTGGCCATCAGAAGACCTAAGGGCAGATACAACTGAAAAAATAAGGGTTGTTAGTCACTGTATGAAAAGGCATTTTGCTTTTCTTAGACTGGCCATGAATCCCAATATGACCCGCCAGAATGAATGCATAAACCTCTCGATGACGATCTAATTGATATCAAATGTGATGAATTGGCGAATCCTGAAGTTATTTCCCAAAAGAAAATCATCTCCTGCTTGCGAGTATGTTTAGGTAGTCTGTTCTGGCTCCAGTGCAATATATATCCCCAATTGCTTGGTCTTACTAAGTAAATATAGTTTTGTCTTAATCTATTAATGTTTTTCCAAACCGTTGTGCATAGATTATGTAAATAGAGTTGTTTTGTTTTCTTGTAATTCGTCTACAAACCAGTTGCTATAATTTAAGAATTCCAGGAATCTTGATGCATTTATTAAAATTCATCAGATACTCTAGCAATGTAAATATCCTAAGAAATCGTATATTTTGAAATTGGTAAAGGATGAAACTGCTTTAGGCTCGTTCGTTATTTTTGGGATTACGTAATGGAAACCTACAAAATTATTTACCAAACCTTCTGCAAATGTCTATTTTCAATGCGAGTAATTTTAGTAGTAGTTGTGTAATTATTACCAACCAACATCCGCCATATTAACTCTCCACATTTGTTCCATTCAGTGTGGAGATAATTGACCTTACCATTTGGCTCTGCTAATTATTAAAGGTTGTCGCAAATAAAAACTCTTTGGCCCGATTTCTTAAACAGTGTAAACCTAGGATACCATATTGTTAGTTAGCGAGACACACACAAATGGATTTCATAAACGCATCTGACGCGGTTCTGTGTACGCAGAAACAACGTCAGACGCGTTTATGAAATCTGTTTGTGTGTGTCTAGCTAACTAATAATATGGGATCCTAGGTTTACACTGTTTAAGAAATTGGGCCTTTGTGTCTTAACTATAACTACAGATTGGCATTAGATAAGTCTAAACTCGACTTGCGTAGCCTACCAGGCAGTGTCGCCAGGGACAGAGCAGCAATAGGACGAAAGAAACTTGTAAGACGCTGCAGGTTTATATTAGATAAAACTCAATATGAAAAGAAAGAAATAGCTTTATGTCATCCTTCAGTACGACAGCTAGCAGTTCAGTAAAACTTTCAGTATATGACTAAGTCTCTATAATCAGAAAAAAAAAGTTTTTGGAAAAAGTCCTTGATGTGGAACAAGTTAAAAAAAAGAGTTACAGAGCGCAAAGTGAGACTTCCTCATCTAAGTAGATCATGTTTCTTTACAATGTGTGTGTGTGTGTGTGTGTGTTTTTTTTTTTTTTTTTTGCGTTTCATGTGTCACTATCAGCCCCCATTATGGGGGGTGGACACAGACAGATAGAAGTTTGGGATGTAAGGCTGATGGTCCGTCACCTCCCAAGTCAGTCCCCACGTTTCTTGACAATATCGTGTTCATAAAATATCCTTTCTGTCACGAACTATTAGATGAAATAGGAAAACAATGAGTTGGCATAAACTACGTAAGGTACGTACCGCTGACTTATAGTAATGATGTTGTGTAGAGCTCACAAGTGGATCAAGATAATTGGAAACGAATTACGTAAGATTTGCTGACGTATATTCGGCAATGACAATGAAGGTCAAGTAGATATAATCCCTCTCCCGAGGTAAAGTGGGGTTGTAGTCTTTTTTACCTCATCATTTTTAGGTTTGAGCAGATTGAGTTAGGTTCATATCTGGGATGACATTTACTAATGTGGGCGGGATTATCTTCGCTACTGGATTCTGGAAGGAATATGTTGCTTAATAATAATAATAATAATAATAATAATAATAATAATAATAATAATAATAATAATAATAATAATAATAATAATAATAATAATAATAATAATAATAATAATAATAATTATAATAATAATAATAATAATAATAATAATAATAATAATAATAATAATAATGATAATTATAATAATAATAATAATAATAATAATAATAATAATAATAATAATAATAATAATAATAATAATAATAATAATAATAATAATAATAACAACAATAATAATAATGATGATAATTAATTTCTATTCCACCATGCAGTAGTAATAATAATAATAACAATAATAATAATAATAATAATAATAATAATAATAATAATAATAATAATAATAATAATAATAATGATAATAATAATAATAATTATAATAATAATAATAATACTGACTATTTAGAGTGGAAAATAACTACACATGCTCTAGAGATTGATACTTAAGTATTTGACGATTCTACCATATTCTCAAGTAATTAAAATATTTTTATGATAACAGAGGAAGTCACAGTACTCTTAAAAAGAAGTCTCTTTTACATCGTTCATCAATTAGCCAGTCTGGAATGAGCCATACAGCAGAGAAATAAACATTGAAATAAAGGCAAATGTTGCCGAAATTATGAAAAGGAACCCTTATATTCTATAGTTCATTCACTGGTACGCAACAAACGTCTCTATTTTTCATGAATAATTTTACTTGGTTCAAAACAGCCAGTTCCTTTTGAAAGCATATTGGCAGTACATGCGTTTTAGATCAGTTGCAGTTTCCGCAGGACTGTTGTGACAGCTTTGATCACTTGTTCTTTGTATTTGAGTAAATGGGGCCTTTCAACAGTCGATCCTAATCTTTGGCACTGGGTGCCACACTTTTGCTTGAAGTGCCCGATGTAACTCATAGACACCGGAACATCGTACTCCTTGTTGCATTTCCCTGAGAGAGAGAGAGAGAGAGAGAGAGAGAGAGAGAGAGAGAGAGAGAGAGAGAGAGAGAGAGAGAGAGAGAGAGAGAGAGAGAGAGAGAGAGAGAGAGAGAGAGAGAGAGAGAGAGAATTTCATTAAAGAAACATTTGATTGAAGGACTTAAGATCTGCTCGTCTTTCATAAGATTATTTTTGGTATATTACATATTTTTAAGACTTGTAAACTAGATAGATATGAGGAGGATGTATGAATTATCTCATATAAGTTACCATGTTATGAATGCAATATGCCTGAAGGCATTGTAAAACGTAGAAGAAACAATTCTTAGGAACTTTTCTCAGTTGATATAAGATAATTTGATATCAAATTACTACCAAAATCACAATATTTTATCTAATGATATCACAGTAAAATAAAAAAAAATGGAAATGAGGATGGGTGTGCAGCAATGAGACCACCCATTTACTATAATTGCATATACCTTACAGGATATGTAAGGTAGGTAAGGCAGGTATATACCATGCATATATATAAGATAGTAATACCTTGAAGAAAATATAAATACAAGGTAAATGACTGCTCGTTATACTCTTGCATATTGATTGTAACAACGAGAAAAGCTTTAAACTAGAGTGACCACGTTTTTTGCCTATATATGAATATGATAGTTTTTGTGAGAGTTAGTTGCAACTGTAACATTATACCTGAAGCACACACTGCTGCTCTGTGTGACATGACGCCCGTGACAGTATCCATATCATACAAGGCTTTTTTATTTATTATTCCAGGTACATATGTTGTAGGAACATACGTGTGTCTCATTATCCACAAGTATTCGGGTAAGTCTTGGTTGGCTGGAGATGTCGGCAGATCATCCACATGAAATATCCAAGTCATTTTATAAGCGGCAGGAGTTGACTTACCACGTCCAACAGCTCTGCAAATTATATTAATGTACACAAGAAATTAGTTTTTGGTTTAACATAAATATTTATCCTAGGAGATGGAGGTAAAATAATCCCATTCTCGTATGCTCTGCTTGTTGCAGGAGACGACTAAAAGGGATAGGGAGGAGGTGGCTGGCAATTTTTCGCTCTCTGTGGGCTTATCCATTACTTTAGGTCTGAAAAAGTAGATATGAGTTCAGATAGTATAATGCTACTATTAATACAAAACTCTGCACGGAGTTTCTCAACTAGCATATAATATCCTCAATGTCTCAACTATTGCTGTTCTAGCTGAAGCTCTCCAAGATGCCTTGTGTTACATTTGAGTCCCTGCTACTGCTGAAGTCCTTTAATTTCTTAAGCTGAAATTTGAATTTATATTAAGCATAGCAATTAAAAAAAAACTATACATTACTTTATAATTTCGTTTCAGTCTTGAAAAAATGTCGCCACTTTTCTTTGAACTTAAATATCTTTATAAAGCACGAGGATGAGACTTTTCTCCTGGGGAAAATAAGGTATATATTAACTAACCGCACATAAAAAATGCAACTTTAAAGGGACTTTGTGGTAAATTCAGTGTATATTGCCCGGTTCATGATGCCTCTATAATATGCAAGCTTAGATGAAATACAACATATACAGATACAAAGATCCTTAAATGCTTCTTTAAATTTATATGTTAATCAGAGCAAACCGTTCCCCCTCTCAGAAAATATAAACTTGCTAAGCTGCGGTTGATTATTAATATGAACAGGAGAGGCAAATTAATATATAGATAAATAAATAAAGAAATGAATATATAAAAAAGCTTACCTCTGCATGACATCCTCCATCCATGATGTGTAAGAGACGTGATGGGGGAGAACAGGTACTTCGTCCGGATCAAGATGTGCAATAAACCTGTATTCATGCATGTGGCGAAGGAGGCAGTCAGTGTAATACAAGGGTCCCATCAAATACACAAATGGTTTCTCCGACAAATACCATAATCTGAAGTCAAAATAGGTGAAAATGATCAGAAATTCAAACCAGAAGATCCAAGTTTGATAGAGATCTGAAGTGTAACTTAGCATGATATGATAAGTGGTTTATGGTTGGGGTTTGATGGTAAGCAGATGATTTTCCTTGCAATTATGATACATTAGCTTTAATGGAAGCTTTAGAGATGTTCATATAGCCAAACAGAATTAATGTCGTCGACAAAATTCGTGCAATACAATGAAGAACATATCATGCGTCTAAATAATCTTTTATTGGAAACTTCCCTGCAAAAGGTATTGATATATTATATATATATATATATATATATATATATATATATATATATATATATATATATATATATATATATATATATATATATATATATATATATATATATATATATATATATATATATATATGTTTTTTTTTTTTTTCTTTTTTAATTATTATTTTTTTTTTTAAAGCTGAGTAAAGGCGTAAAATCCTTATTCGCTTCCGTTATATTTACGCTCTCATTTTCTCTACGGCTAAGGATGGTACATATTTTTACTGTAAAAGTTCAGTTTTGGTCATAATCTTGTCCCCATCCCCGGAGTTTTCAAGCTTAGAGAGTGTTAAAAACTCTTGTTATCATTTATTAAAACGTTTTTAAATATCTGTGAAAAAAGAATGTTTTATCTCACCTCCTGATACTTGGTTCGTTCATGTATGGCTCTGGGTAAGTGTGTTTTGTGACCTGTATAAAACCTTCTGCTTCGTAATACCGCAAAACTTTTTCAATGTTAGGATGGACGTTTGTTTCGTGGAGGAAGACCTGGGAAAATCCTATGGCCCGCAGAACCTCCAGCCATTCCACCAATCGAGCAGAAAAGTCATGGTGAAAATAGAAAAGAGATGTTCCACAGACAGCAGCGTTCCATCCTCTAATTCTGTTCGTATAAGAAAAATCTCTTTTATTGTACATAGTAAGTGTAATTATTAACTAAGTAACGCTACGTACACTTGGATTCGGTTTTACGTCACGAACTCCCTTTCTACTAAGAGCTAGGACGGTTGCCTTCTTACGAAGGACTTGTTTTGGCAGATGTAATCGTTACCCTAAGTGTAAGTTTATAAGTAATGCTACGTACACTTATAAACTGAAAAAGTATTATGAATAGCTTCGTTGTCACCAAAATATGAATATTACAAATAAACTTGAAAGAAGAAGAATTGACTTTGAGTTTATATTACAAAAAACTCTTCACTTAAGAACTTTATCAAATTCAAGAATGTCAGTTGTGATTTAAATATAAACTGAGGTTAGTTCTCACTGCATACAGTTAATAATGATATAGAGAAAGATTACATATACCAATTTAATGACTTTTGCGCGATTTCTTAAACAGTGTAAACCTAGGATACCATATTGTTAGTTAGCTAGACACACAAATGGATTTCATAAACGCATCTGACGCGGTTCTGTGCATGGCTAGGATCCCGAACGGGATCCTAGCCATACACAGAACCGTGTCAGATTTTTTTATGAAATCCATTGGTGTGTGTGTGTGTGTGTATATATATATATATACATATATATATATATATATATATATATATATATATATATATATATATATATATATATATAGATAGATAGATAGATAGATAGATAGATAGATAGATAGATAGGTATATCAAGTGCGAATTATTCCAAAGAATTACCTGTTACCGTCAACTGGCGGTTTTCCATTTACGTATGCCGTCTCCTCGTTCCTTTGCATGTCGCCAATCACCTGGAAAGGAAAGGAAAAATATACATCTGTATCATCAGAATGAGTCTCAGGTCATATGAGCCAACATAGAACTCAATTAGATTGCTAAGAACATGAAAAACCGCAATCCGAATGTATAGTTTTTCACGTAGTTTTAAGAAGGAAAATGTACCGTTTCTTGATAACGAAACATTTCCTTGATATCGAGACGTTTACGAAACCGGTATCTAACGAGTATGCTTGTTGGCTTAGATATGATTGTAATGCTTGCATTGTATATACTTTCCATTTCTTATTAGCGAGTTGAATTCTCTCTCTCTCTCTCTCTCTCTCTCTCTCTCTCTCTATATATATATATATATATATATATATATATATATATATATATATATATATATATATATATATATATATAGATAGATAGATAGATAGATAGATATATATACACACACATTCACACATGTCTCAAAACACTTTGCCTCAAATATTTGAGGCATAGTGTTTTGAACTTGTGTAGATTATGCAGTCGTCTCCGATGATATGCAGCGCTTGGATTTTAACACTTTTATAACTAAAAATATGGTAGAATATGAAATGTGTTATGAATATGTCCAATTAATGACCCCATAAGGTATGTGTTGGTAGGTCGACAATTATCAGTGTTCTCAAAATTATTCTTGTTCACAGTGCTTTACACGAGTCTAAAGGGGGGTTTACACGGTCAAACGTTCGCCGGACGCGGTTCGACAGACAAGTGTTTGAAGTAATGTTCGAACGTGTGAACGGGGTATTTGGTTGTTGAACACGTTTGTCGAACGTGTTCGACAAACAAATACCCCGTTCACACGTTCGAACATCACTTTAAACACTTGTCTGTTGAACCGAGTTCGACGAACCGTTTGACCATGTAAACCCCCCTTTAGGCCCGATTTCTTAAACAGTGTAAACCTAGGATACCATATTGTTAGTTAGCTAGACACACACAAATGGATTTCATAAACGTATCTGACGCGGTTCTGTGTATGGCTAGGATCCCGTACAAGATCCTAGCCATACACAGTACCGCGTCAGATGCGTTTATGAAATCCATTTGTGTGTGTCTAGCTGACTAACAATATGGAATCCTAGGTTTACACTGTTTAAGAAATCGGGTCTAAGAAACGAACTGTACCTCAAGGAGGGTCTTGGCTTCAGAACAAGGAGTTTTAACCAAAGAAACAGCCTTAGGCTTCATGAGTCTTTCGTGAATTGGAATCCTGCAGGTTAGTATGAACGTTCTCTGGCCACCACGAGTTTTGCCTCTGTAGTGTAGGTAGTCTGTAAGTAAAAGATAAAGTTTTTTTTAATACTTCTTTTAAAATAACACTTTAAGCTTTTTATATAACTAAATATTGAAAAATACAGGCATTGCCTAATTGTACAAACATGAGTAAAGGCTGTTAAAGTATTGCATATCAAATTACATTCACATATATTCTGTTACTTCAAATTTTTCACAGCTTTGGTAAAATTTCTCTCTGGTTCCTCAAACCAACCTGTTCTAATAACTTGAGTAATAACAGGAGGTCCTGACGCGTTGTACCATAAGTAGCACCATGGTTTCGGAGGTTTTCTTGTATCAGAGTGAGCAAGGATTCTCAAACATGGTCTTACATCTGTCGTTAAGATGTAAGTAAGAATTACAAGGCTTAAAGGAGAGGGGGTGAACTGAAGAATAGAATTTCCAAACAGGAGAGTTATGGGATACCTTAACATCGACCCCACATAAAAGGGGGGAAAGATGTAGACGAAGAAGAAGAAGAAGAAGAGTTATGGGATACCTTAAATCAGGGGTGGCCAGACTTTTGAATTCCGAGATCTACTCTAAAGACTGAAACTCTTTTACGATCTACCATACTACAAAATCACATAATATTACCTCAACTGGGGGGAAAATTCAAATAGCATAGTACTATAAAACAAGAGTGCAATTTTCTCACTTATTTAAAAAAAATATAATTAATCTGTTCAAACTAAATTAAGAAAAAAATCAATTCAAACTGAGGGAATGACGTTTGACCAAACAAGTGGCCTCGATCGACTGGTAGATCGCGATCGACTGTTTGGCCACCTCTACCTAAAATGAATTAAATATTAATACCTGACTATCGTCTGAAAAGGATAATATAACAGCTTGCAAACTTCAAACTAAGGATGATATTGAACAGTTTAGAAGACTTAGCTCAATGCAAACCATGTGAGTATCACAAAACTTGGCTCTTGTAAAGAAGCGATACCCCATTGTGCTCTGAGATTATTCATATTTACAAGGGCAAGTCCCCTATAGTCTAAACTAACTTTACTTTACCTAACACACTGCGGGGCTATTTAGCTCTACATAAGTTGTTGTTTTCTTCCAAGAATATAAATGAATAATGTCATCATATGCCTTCTTCGAAATTAGTCAGTGGCCCGATTTCTTAAACAGTGTATACCTAGGATACCATACACACACATATGGATTTCATAAACGCATCTGACGCGGTTCTGTGTAGGGCTAGGATCCCGCATGGGATCTTAGCCATACTCTGAACCGTGTCAGATGCGTTTATGAAATCCATTTGTGTGTGTCTAGCTAACTAACAATATAGTATCCTAGGTTTACACTGTTCAAGAACGTTTCTCAGGCTGACAGACAATCGCGTTATTAGTATTTTCACAAATTGTGTGAGTCTTAAACCTGAGGCATGAGAAAATAGAAAACACATATAAATATGTTGGAGAAATCAGAGACATGATACAAAGCCGGTGACAGTAATAGCGTTGATTGTATTAAACTTACCACCACTTGAAACCAGAAAGTAGATTAGGAATCCAGTAACTTATCTTAAATTTTGTAGTACTGTTGATGTGGATGGTTCTAGAACTAGATGTTACAATTTAAATCCTAAAACCGAAAATATCTTTGTTGGATGTGAGAAAGTATTTTTAAGTGTACAGATATTTGATAACTGAGGTTCGTTAAGCCTAGAATCTGGAATATTTTAAATGTTACTGAATATGTTAAAAATTACTGAATATGTTAAATGTCACTGAATCATAAAGAAACTGACCAGGAGGCGGAAATATACACACAAGAGTATATTTTATAAAAAAAAAAATACACTTCGATGTTAGAGTACATTACTCATATCAGAACATCTGTTACTCAATACAGAATATTTCATAACTGTGAATGCTGAAGATCTTAGAAAATTATTGTCTGAGACAAAAGTTTTTGAGATCATTAGAAATATTCTCACCTGTTTGCTCTCGATTATCCAGGATTGCAGAATACAGCAAAAATGTCACTTTTTCATTCATTTGTAGCTTCTGCCAGTAGATATTACTCCAAGTAATTCTGTTATACAAATAGAAATACCTAATTCAATCAGTGGTTGCTGATATTATACATTGATTTTTCACATACATACATACATACATACATACATACATACATACACACATACATACATACATACATACATACATACATACATACATACATACATACAGACAGACAGACAGACAAACAGACATGGGTCTTCTTGTACTCTTGTAAATCTCATTACATTACTTAAAAACGTAAAGTAAGCCTGTTGTAAGACTGTGCAAGATGAATATCTGCTCCAGGAACTGTTTCAATATTATGGATTATTTAGGGTAATGTTTCAACCTCCAGTGGTGACAACTTGCTTTAAGGTTTAAGAATCACTCTTGTCTAATACAGGTATTGAGTGCTGACTGTGAATACATAATGTGTAATATATTTACTTTTTTTGTATAATTCTTTGCTATATTCCTCTAACGGAAAATAAAATACTTACGCGTGCGGCTGTGGCATGAGATGACACCTTCCCGCCATTATTTCTGCTGTGATTGAAACTGGGAAATTCGGATACTTACTCGTGCGGCTGTGGCATGAGATGACACCTTCCCGCCATTATTTCATGTGTGATGGAAACTGGGAAATTCGGATACTTACGCGTGCGGCTGTGGCATGAGATGACACTTTCCCTCCATTATTTCTGCTGTGATGGAAACTGGAAAATTCGGATACTTACGCGTGAGGCTGTGGCATGAGATGACACCTTCCCGCCATTATTTCTGCTGTGATGGAAACTGGGAAATTCGGATGGTGTTTCCTCAAGTGTTCAATGGTCGTCATGTCAAGATCTGGCATCGTGAGGTTGAGATTTTTGACATAAAAATCTCTGTGATCCTGAGGCACTTGGGAACACCTGCAGTGGGCAAATGTTTTTCCTAAATCTATGGCTATATTGCCATTAGTCTCTGAATTCTCCGATGAAGCAGATAATCCCGTTAAAACCTCTTCGCTGTTGATATAATTTCCCTGACCTTTACAGAATTCTTCTGGGGGCAGTTGTATCAGGTCAGGCGCCAACACATCATTGGCAGAGAGGTTAAACTGCCCTGGATAAGTATCCCTGATAAATATAGTCATCACAACGCTGATAAACCACAACGTGATCCATATAAACCTGGAAAAATTAAGTCACAGATTAGAATACTGTTGTTTGTTGTTCCGGTTTAACGTCACGGACTCCCTTTTCAACCAAGGGCTAGGACGGTTGCCTTCATGAGAAGGGCTTGCTTTGGCAGATGTAATCCTTACTCTGAGTGCATGCCCTTTCTAACCTCAGACCGTGACGGGGCGCGAACCCTCGACCTGACGCCTCAGAGTCGCGAACGCTACCGTTTGAGCCACTGTTAAGAAAATGTTGTAAAAAGAATCTGTTGTAACAAGTTTGCTTCGCCAGCGAATTTCTTAATAGCAAAAATATAAAATTTTATTTTTTTCACGAGACGACATATGCCTTATCATGAGAACTTATTAATTCGTGGTGTTAGTAATATGTATTAGGTTTCAAAAATAATAACGTCACAATCATCAAAGATCAAACACATTCTGTAACTAGTCGCTCAATTCCTCATTTAGTCGAGTTTTACAACACGCAGGGGAACACGGAGAACGTATTCTTACTCCTTTCCCTCACGGGAAATGTATAAGGAATTTCAGTTTATTGTCTCTGTGTATGGAGTCATTCCTATTTACATTCTCATTCTGCTGTAAGTGTCTAAACATTACAGTAGTAATCTTCGCCTCCTCATGATTATTCTAATGATAGGTATTTATCATTAATAGAAAAAAAATTAAGTTAATAGCTATAATGCCAGCTAAATGATGTATTAAAAATGATTACTTACTAATAAAAAAAAAGTAAATTTGTGTAAATTGTTATTTTAAAAGATTCAATACCTTCCACCATTGCCTCGGGTATGGGCATGGGAGGGACTCTAAGAGAGGGGAAATAAAACATACATACATACATACATACATACATAATTTGCTTTTGGAGGATGTTAAGTGTGTGAGAACATATCAAATCTTACCTTCTTTTGGTTATATTAACACCTCTTGCAATCATGATGCTCAGCGTCTTAGGGATTCTCGGACGACTTGAAATGAATTCTTGGATTAAGTTTCTGTGTTAATATATCATTCATATCCTCGTAATATGTACCTCATGTAATAGTACAAAAAATAGTAACGTTAGTAGTTGTTGTTTTTTTTACTATTTTACATGAAACTTCAGAAACAGAGTATTATATATATATATATATATATATATATATATATATATATATATATATATATATATATATATATACACACACACACACACACACACACACTCAATCCATAGTTTTAAGGACAGGTATGATAAGTATCACTAAGTACAATTAGGTAATCACAATTATGTAATCACACACAAGGTGACAACTTTCCTCCATTCATAACTTCACAGTGTTGATAAGGGCAAAATCCTTTAGTATTACAATGACAGCTTGTACCTTATCATATGAACGCAAATGTGTCTAATTTTGTTTACCGATGATTGCCTTAGCAGATTTGGCAGTAATGAAATTATCCATCCATATACCAATGCCATATTCCCCCTCATAAGGGGGTTGGCTGAGTCAAAGAAAATACTTTGACTTTTTGTGGAAATTAAATACAGAGGAGGGTATTCGCAGTCCTTCGCTCCGCTCAATTAATCGACTTTTACGACACACAGGGGAACACTGAGGAAGTATTTTGTTTATCAATGATTGCCTTAACGGAACAATCTTTGAGTCGTGATGATGTTTATCAATGAGTCAGAGATTAATTTCTGTTTAATTAAAGATTCGTTTAATTCATGAGAATGGCACTGAGCAACAATTTTCACTATTCTCACACTTTGGCATCTAAAGTTACACTCTTCAGATTTTTAGTCATAATGATTTCCGTTCATGTTTCCACGTATACGCAACCTCCTCTACTGGACTATGCCCCCCCCCCCTCCAAGCCTCCCAGATTTCCAATTAAATAGTTTATTTTTGCACAAACATGTGTGCGCTGATTAACGAAGTGCATAATGGCGGTTTTTCATCTTTTTTTTTTTACTGATATTTGACAACCCAAAAATGTCTTGGGCATGTTTGTGTTTATATGCTTATATATATATATATATATATATATATATATATATATATATATATATATATATATATATATATATATATATATATATATATATATATATATATATAACGATAGGTGTATTTTAAAGTTCAATATCCTTTGATGAGGCCACGACATATAATTAGATATACTTCAGATAGTAATTCCTACAAATTTACTTATAACAGACTTAGGGTAGGATTATTATATTGCATTTTTCTTTTTTTTTTGCACTTTGCAAGATAATATACCGGTATACTGGCAATGATTTTTGTGGATATATCTCGTGGACAAATTCTTACTCTATTGCTCTTCCACCAAAGCCCTCAAAAATAGGGTTAATGAACCCCGTGAAGCCAGCCTGTGACATGTTGGATACAGTTCTCCAGGTGGTCCTCTACACTAATGCTGTCTTAAAATGAAAGTTGAGCTTAACTTATTGCCTATTTTGCATTCCTAATCAACTCTTTAGTGTGCACGTTGTGTGTGTGCATGTTTATGTTTATGTATGTGTGTGTGTGTTTGTGCCCTCATCTAAATGATTTAACAAGGAAGAGCTTGACTAGTGATTTCTTACCTCAGTTATACCATATCAAAAAATAATTGCAGCAATAAATTATATTGCCGATACAATGGTGATAATAATTAATTACAGTACTAATAAAAAAAATTGATGATTACAATGATAATAATAATAATAATCATAATAATAATAATGATAATAATTATTATTATTATTATTATTTTTATTATTGTTCTTCTTCTTTTTCTTCTTCTTCTTCTTCTTTCTTCTTCGTCTTCTTCTTCTTCTTCTTCTTCTTCTTATTCTTATAATTATTATTATTATTATTATTATTATTGTTATTATTATTATTATTATTATTATTATTATTATTATTATTATTATTATTATTATTATTATTATTATTATTATTATTATTATTATTATTATTATTACAAATGTTAATTGCACCAGAATTACAGAACTCTGTACTGCAGGTATCCCGCATAAGCATTTAATCTTGAGAGTAAGGTTTACCTTTATTAAATCACCGAATTTTGACTGTGAAAATTTTATTTGACTTCTTTGTTACAGAGTTTCATTAGGTCACCGAGGGCAAAGAATATGCCCCTGTTTTCATCAATATTACTTACAGTATGAAAATTCCAGTTGGCAATAAACTTGATTTTATATGTACATAATGATGAAACTTTATTTACAGTATGATACTAAGTTATGACATTATTTACAGCATCCTGTATATACAAATATTATGCATGAGCCACGCAATTGAGGTCCAACTTTAGGGGATTATCTCGTTTTGGTATTTTATTATTGTGGCCAATTATCTCTCTCTCTCTCTCTCTCTCTCTCTCTCTCTCTCTCTCTCTCTCTCTCTCTCTCTCTCTCTCTCTCTCTCTCTCTCTCTCTCTCTTTATCTATTCGTAGTATCAATACAAATTAGCCAAATAATCCTGGATAACCACCAAGGCCTCCGAAGCCGAAGCCAGGAGCGTAACCAAATCCTCCGGGATAGAAGCCTCCTCCAAATCCTTGATTGAAGCCTCCTCCAAATCCTTGATTGAACCCTCCTCCAAATCCTGGATTGAAGCCTCCACCAAATCCTCCTCCTAGACCTCCACTCAATCCGCCTCCAAAACCTCCTCCGAGGTTGAAACCTAGCCCCAGAAATCTTTCCTCGGGTTTGGAGGAGGAGGAGGTGCGACCTTCTGGAGGGCTGGTGAGCTCATCAGTGTCAGCCTTGACCATCACGACAGCCAATAGTGCCAATAGTGTCACAAGAGCCAGCTTCATCATCTTCGATATTTTGTTGTATTGGGCAGATGAACTGAAAGAAAAATACATCTATTATTATGATTTCTTGGAGGCTTACAATAACTTAGATTAAATAGATACCAGAATTTATGGTTGTCTTACTAAGGATATATTGCAACTGTAAATAGAAAGTTATGTTAGGCATCTGTTTTGCATTTTCAAGAGCTATTTTGTTGAGTTTTTAATCTCTAGATATATATATATATATATATATATATATATATATATATATATATATATATATATATATATATATATATATATATATATATATATATATATATATATATATATATATATGATGCTATTTTCACGAGACAGACGTGAATTTTGTAAATGTGAATGGATATGGCTACGTAAGGAAATTGAAAGAAATTTTTGAGGTCCGTAGTACTTAGTACTTTCAAGTGTATTACCTAACTTCCTCTGAAGATAAGATACACTTGAAAGTACTAAGTACTAAGGATTTCAAAAATCTCTTTCAACTTCTTTACATAGCCATATTCATTCATATATATATATATATATATATATATATATATATATATATATATATATATATATATATATATATATATATATTTATATATATATATATATATATTTATATATATATATATATATATATATATATATATATATATATATATATATATATACATATATGTATATATATGTATATATGTATATATATATGTATATATATATATATATATACATATATGTATATATATGTATATATGTATATATATATGTATATATATATATATATATATATATATATATATATATATATATATATATATATATATATATCGATCTAAGAAATATGAAAAATTTACCTAAACAAAAGGTATATTTCCAGCTCTATTTACGACCATTTGTAAGAACTTTGAATTATGCAAAATATTATGATTTTGAATAGCTATCCCACCTGAAATCTGTCTTGTGTTAATCCCAGCGATGAGAGAGGAGGACTGGTAATCATCATTCATTTGCATCTCTATATATATTGCATTTCCCTGTCATGAGTCTCAGCTTGTTTATCAAGTGACCTTTTTCTTCTTGTCCGTCGTCCTCCAGTTAGGTCAAAACCCAGTAAGAATAAATTCGCATTGTTGGTGAAAGGTCATTTTCCAAATTCTTGTAAACAGCATTACAACTGACCTCTCTACACTAACTTGTTCATTACTTGTATGATACACAATAAAAAAAAATTTATTAACTTTAAAGTATCAGGTGAACTTTCTCTAAATTAGATACATACAATTGTAAATTTGATCTCAATAAAAGATTAGATAACCATAGAAAGAGTTATTAAAATTTCGAGACTACAGGAGGGACAAAAATTGCTTAACGTACTTTTAAAGTATAATTATATTTCCAAATGTCCACAAAAAAATTAAGTCCTATTTCACCACGAACGTCCTAACATTGCAAAAGCTTCTTAAATAAGATTAAAATACAATTACAAATCCTGTGACTAAATAAAATAAAAACTTCAGTGAGCTCTCTTCAGCCTCCGCAAGAGTATTTGCTGTTACTATTATAGCAGCAAAGGAATGAATTTAAAAAAAAAAAAACAATTGTTCCTTTATTCAGAATAAGACAGTGTAAACAGGGGAAATTTCTGCTGCTGAAATCTTGATACCTATGTTAATATTATGGTTATGTCTAACCATACCAAACGCTGCTTGTGTCCTACAGCTGCCAAATATTGGATAGGTGTAACATGGTAGCTGGTAATGAATGTCATTGATCTCGAACATATATATATATATATATATATATATATATATATATATATATATATATATATATATATATATATATATATATATATATATATATATATATATATATATATATATATATATATGTAATGTAGTAGGTTGACCCATGGCACAACTAGGACTAGAGAGAACAGCTCAGTTTTAAATCTTTCATATACGGTTCTTTTTCTGTGTTTACATCTACCACAAATATTGTGGCTTACTCATTGAACGTCTCTTACTATCCCGTCACATCTGACAAGTCACAACGCTCCCTATTGCTGTTTTTTTTATTTTATTCTATTGGTGCCTTGACCTGATAAGGACAAGCTTCATTGCGCTTCTCGGCGTAACATTCGTAAGATATATATATATATATATATATATATATATATATATATATATATATATATATATATATATATATATATATATATATATATATATATATATATATAAATATATATATATATATATATATATATATATATATATATATATACACACACACACACTAACACACATAATAAGGGCAGCATATGCATTCTTATCAAATGTAAGGGTAGCCTTCAGGCACATGGACAAGGAAATGTTCAGAAATATTTATGTAACCTATGTGAGGCCAAAACTCGAATATGCAGCCCCCTTTTGGAATCCGCACTTGAAAAAGCACATAGCTAAGCTTGAAAAAGTTCAAAGACATGCCACGAAACTGGTGCCAGAAATACGCAATCTCGGTTATGATGAGAGGCTGAGGGAATTAGACTTGCCATCACTCGAAGCTAGAAGAGTAAGGGGGGATATGGTGACAGTCTTTAAATTCCTTCATGGTTATGATAGAGTGGATAGGGATCGATATTTTGATATGGCAGGCTCTAGAACTAGAGGTCATAGTTTGAAGCTTCGTAAGAAAACTTTGCAGGATGTAAGTAAATACTTTTTCAGTGTAAGAGTAGTTGATAATTGGAATTCGCTAAGCGAGGA
>JAXCGZ010016991.1:52500-190000 GCA_037179515.1 Halocaridina rubra
CTCTCTCTCTCTCTCTCTCTCTCTCTCTCTCTCTCTCTCTCTCTCCATATCTTTTGTATAGGCAAGAGTGTATCGATAATTCGCACATAATGACGTAGTTATTGTACCCAGCCTAGATAGCAAGTGTCTTCTGAATCTAGAAGTTAGAAAGATTTCATACAGTATGGAAGAATATTGAACATAAAGGGTAGATATAAAATGCATTTCTTGCGGGTAAAATATTTGATCAGGCATGAAAAATGAGTTTAAAAATGTAAAAGTTGTATAAATCAGGTAAGTCCAAATCAGAGGTTTGGCTAAAAACGGGTGAAGTGTTTCGATGCTCTTCTGTTGATCACTCGTGCGGTACATGTGATAAAGAGGGGAGAGTGAAATTATCAGAGATGGGCTTTTACAGTGTGTTTTCCAACTCATTTAGGCGAGATCTGAACGAACAATTTCTTATTCTTTCGTAAATATTAACAGAGAATCTAATTTCACAGTCTTATCATATGAATATGCCTACATATACATCACATACTCTTTCATATTCGTTACACATCTCATATTAACCCTTCACATCTGACAAGTCACATAACATTACCCATCTATTTCTCATTGCTGTACGTTTTCTTCATGCCCACGCCCGATGGGGGCAGTTTTTTTTTTTTTGCCAGTCCCGGTGTCACACACTATATATATATATATATATATATATATATATATATATATATATATATATATATATATATATATATATATATATATATATATATATATATATATATATGCTCACCATCACTGTAATCTCCGTGGCAAAATGGTAGCCTCCGCGACTCTGAGGCGGCAGGTCGAGGGTTCGAGCCTCGTCACGGACTGAAGTTAGTGAGGGCATACACTCAGAGTAACGATTACATCTGCCAAAACAAGTCCTTCGCCAGAAGGCAACCGTCCTAGCCCATAATTGAAAAGGGAGTTCGTGACGTAAAACAGAAACAAACACACTAACAAGCTCACCATCACTGTGAGGAATGCCAAGAAGTGGGACAAGCAAGAGTTTAGGCAAATCATTCTGTAACTTGCTTACTATTAAAACGAAGACTTGTTTGGTGCAAAAGGCCACGGCCAAATCTTATCTCTGATTTGTTTTTTTACATCTGGAATAAGCAACGTTGATAATAATAATAATAATAATAATAATAATAATAATAATAATAATAATAATAATAATAATAATAATAATAGAAATAATGAAAACGGTTGGCACCGAGACTGCAGATGCCAAGAGCATTTAAGACAACGATGCGGCTGAGTTTTAAGGATTCTCTCTCTCTCTCTCTCTCTCTCTCTCTCTCTCTCTCTCTCTCTCTCTCTCTCCTCTCTCTCTCTCTCTCTCTCTCTCTCTGATAGGTTTTACGTTACGGACTCCCTTCTCTACTAAGGACTAGGACGGTACCTTCCTGCTAAACTCAGACCGTTGCGGGCCGCAAACCCACCCTCGAGCTGACGCCGCAAAGTCACGGACGCTACCACTTTACCACGGACACTACTTTTTTGTTTCTCTCTCTCTCTCTCTCTCTCTCTCTCTCTCTATATATATATATATATATATATATATATATATATATATATATATATATATATATATATATAGATAGATAGATAGATAGATAGATAGATAGGTAGATAGATAGATAGATAGATAGATAGATAGATAGATAGATAGATAGGTAGATAGATAGATAGATAGATAGATAGATATAAGCTAAAAGGTTGGATTCCTTTTAACCTTCTGTGGTGTGTAGTTGGTAGCGCCTTGACTTAGTAATTATAAGTCCTAGGTTCGAGTCCCGGTCGGGGTAAAAAATTATTCATGTCTTTACATATGTAATGTGCTTGCTTGGATATATATATATATATATATATATATATATATATATATATATATATATATATATATATAATCAAGAATGTTACAAGAAGAGACAAAATTAGAAATGAGTACATTAGGAATGAAGTGAATGTGCTACCCCTGCTGGATGATATAGAAAAGAGCAAGCTGCGGTGGTACGGACATGTAATGAGGATGGAAGAACATAGAAAACCAAAGAAGTACCTTATTTGGAAGCCGCAAGGGAAGAGGCCAGTGGGCCGACCAAGGAAAAGATGGCTGGAAGGTGTGGCGACAGCTTTGGAAAGGAGAGGAACGTCTCTGCGGGAAGTGGAAGAAAATAACTGGTACGAAGAACGAGAAGACTGGAGAGGGTTTCTAAGAGGAGTGCCAGCTGACAGACAGTAGTGTCTACCAGGCATCTTGGTGATAAGGTGAAATATATATATATATATATATGTATATTTATATATATATATATATATATATATATATATATATATATATATATATATATATATATATATATATATATATATATATATATGAGTGTGACAATGGGACGGGCAAAAAAAATGTCTCTCTTCGGACCAAGGAGCAAAGAAGACATGCAGACGAAGAAAAAGTAATGGCTCAAGTCAATGCTGAAATTAGAGAATAATAAATAAGAAAAGGACAAGCTGCAAGAATAGTCAGAGTAATGAGGACCTAAAAATATGAGAGGATTAGCCCCTGAGATTACGATCAATCAGTTTTTTGAAGGAAGAAAAGTCATAAAAGTAAGGAGAGACAGAAGGAGGAAGAGAGTTCCAGAGTCTGGCAGTGAAAGCAGATACTATACCGACCAATCCACGAGCTACAAATCTCCACACACTCCCGTGTAAGGAGGCCACTTGGCGTGCATTACACTCCCTCACCATTGGGGGAGGGATGCAATTCGCCAGCTCAACAGAGCAGCGATGGAAGTACTGCCAATAGAAATAGAGAGAGAAGATACTTTCCAGTGAATCCTTCGTGAAATGAGATTAAAAGTAAGAGAAGGGTTGTTGATGAGTATGATGTCATTCTTCTTCTTTGTAGATATCCACCCATGAGGGTTCACGGGCCATGATGGACCCATATATGAAATCATCTGGAACTGGAGTGAATCTGTCAAGATAAGAGAGAACATCAAAATGTTCCACCCGGGGTTAGTAGTCTCTTATAAATTTTTGAAGGGATGCCTTGTTTGAGAGGAAGAGAGGAAAGTCTGGATAGGATAGTGGTGAAGTAGGGAGAGGTGATGGTGCCGCATGCATGCTTTTAACCCCTAAGGGACCACCAAGAAGAAAGGGTAAAAGGGGAGATAGGAAATAAAAATGAATTTATTAATATAATATGATAGAAGTATCCTAAGCATGGTCAGATAAGGTCTATATCAGTGGTTCACAACCTTTATTTTAACCATGCTGTCGTATTTAGTAGTCGTGACTGCGGTATACCACTGTCGTATTTTGTAGTCGTACTCCACTGTAGTGGTAGACTTGTATTTTCGCTGCCACCACTGTTGTGTAGACATTATTATATTCTTCTACACTCCTGGCCAGGGTTCAGTTGTGCAAAGTGATAAGAGATATGAGAAGAGACTTAACAATTAATTTATTTAGAACCTATACAGTTCCCCTAGGCCTCAATGACCCAGTCCCCTTAACGTAATGTTGTCTGTATGGGCACCAAAAATACTCTGCCTCCCCTCGCGTGCTGCTTGACCCTTATTAACACCTCGGGTCAGGCACTTGGTTATGCCTCCACCAATAGGCTTTCATTAGAAGGGGGAACACCCCATAACCTATTGTGTGGGGGCAGCTATACATTGCAAGTTTTCCCGCCAATTTTTGAGCTTGGTTTTTATAACAGAGAAAGCCACGTGAGACTTCTAGCCTGCACATGGGACATCCATGGGCGTGAGCTATGAGTCAATTAAATCTAACTAAATTTCGGGTCCCCACTTGAGTATTCTGTCTAAATCAGAGTTGAAAGTTGAGGAAAGAGTATTATGAGAATAACTTCGAGCAGCAGATGAAGGTTGTGAGTAAAAGGCAGAGGCAACATGAAGGGTAGAATCCTCGGCTTATATAGATGACCAAAGCATCAGAGAGGACTCCATAATATACACAAGTTTTAAAACACTAAGCCTCAAATAAGTACGCTGAAGAGTGTATTACAGAGAAGCATCTCCCACTGAGGTAACAAATTTCTTCCCCAGAAAATATTTTTGGGAAAAGTTTCCTGAGGACCTGATGACGAAAGCTCTCGCTGACTTACATAATCAAGTCTTCAGGATACTTTTGCCAGGTAAGCTGGACATGTAAATAAGTCCGAGATCTAATATGTTCCGCATCATTTTTTTTTCTAAGTGACTCAGACTGTGTTGACATTATCAGAATTTCTGAATTAACTATAAATAAGATATATAAGGATATTTGAAAGGATATTTGATTTGATTATATAGCTAATGCGAAGTTACTGATAGTTTAAGATCACATTCCATATTATTGTTAATAAATGGATACAGAAGAACTCTAACAAGGGGAAAAAATTGTCATTAGGTCATATGAAATTAGATTTTATTGATATTCGGTTTCGAGTCATTATATACTGCTATTTACAGTTTTACAGGAAATATTTGCATAGGAAACTATAACACACTATAAATTATGAATGTACAGAGCTATTTACAATGAGGTGTGTTATTATACGAATTTTGTGTGGGTAGAACCACATACCATATGCCGATTTTTATAATCCAAGAACAATTTTGTATCTGATGCGATCAAATTAACCATGAAATCCTCCGTAAGGATATCCACCAAATCCTCCAAAACCAAAGCCAGGATTATAACCGAAACCACCTCCTGGATAGAAACCTCCTCCAAATCCTGGGTAGAAACCACCACCGAGTCCTCCGCCAAACCCTCCTTGAAAACCTCCTCCAAGACCTCCTCCCAGGTTGAAACCGAGTCCGAGGAATCTCGATTCACCGTCTTTGGCGGCAGTCGCCGTTCGGGCTACTGGGAGATCGGAGTCATCGCTGTCCGCCATGACGCATACGCTCATTCCCAAAAGCACAATTAGAGTCAGCTTCATCATCTTGGAAAGAATTATCTGTAATTATTCCGAGAAAAAAAAACGTGAATTTATGTTAATTTGATTTATCCTGGTTGGCAGTGACAGTATGTATTGTACCTAAAGAATGTATTTAAATATATCCAGTGCTAAATTATCATAAAATTGTACGGGAGAACTTAAAAAATGAAGATATAAATTCTCTACAAAGTAAACATACTTGAAATCTGTCTCTGCAATAGAGAGGAGAGGACTGGTGATGAACTTCTGGATTTCTAGTCTTTATATACTATGTGACCTGCGTCCCCTCACTCCCCTCATCACCCACCCACCCCTCTCTTCTCCTCTGAAGGTGGAAAATGTTGTTCTAGTCCAGACTAACCTCATCCACCTTCAGAGAGTATTTGTTTGCTTTTGTCATTGTATTTGCATTTTTTATGGACATCTCGTCTCACGAATTTCATGTCTTGAACTAAATGAAAACTCAATGTTATATATTTTTATGAGTGTGACACCAGGACGGGCGAAGAAGATGGCCCCCATCGGACCTGGGCACTAAGAAACATAAAGCACAGAGAGACAGATGGGGAGTGTTGTGACTTGTCAAATGTGAAGGGAGGATAAGAGATTTGCACTGCGAATATGTAAGAATATTCTGTGTTGATGTAGGCATAGAAGAGGATCCGTAACTGAGGGGAAAACTTAACATCGAACTGTCCAAGACAGTCCAATTAAGTCTAAAAGACCTTTATGCTACTTTGAACTGGCCGTCTGTAAGATTTTAATACATTTCTATTTATTGACTGTAACTAATCATATAGCTTTTGAAGAGTTGCAGGCCAAGACGTATGTTTTGTGGTTCTTTGGCTAACCTAACCTAACCTAACTGGTAATTCTAGTTGTTCTCTAGAATTACTAATGAAGCTTATTGAGATGGAGAGGAGTCTTTCTATGTCCTGAGGGCTGGTTAAGGAATAATGATCTCTTTCTACAAGGGAAATAAGTGCTAGATTTAGTCATGGTAACCAAGCAATGAAACCAGTTGTAGCTGTCTAAATAGTTAGGCAGATGATTGGAAAATGGAAGAGAGAGAGAGAGAGAGAGAGAGAGAGAGAGAGAGAGAGAGAGAGAGAGAGAGAGAGAGAGAGAGAGAGAGAGAGAGAGAGAGAGAGAGATCAATTTATCATGTGGTCTATATGGACGGTAAACATACCTTGTTATTTACAATCGGGACATATGCTGTAGCGTAGTGGTAAATGCTTGACTCGCGAGGTGACGAGCCTACGTTCGAGCCCACGGCGGGGCGTTAAGAAGGGCATCAAGCCTTAAATCTCCACCTTCAGTTTCTGTGTCTACCCCCAAATGGAGATCATTAGTGACAGAAAAAATATTAAATAATAGGTACGGGTACCAGGGACTCTGAATTACTGAAACTATTCATCTGTCTTGATGAGAAACGAAATCATCTGTTACAGAATGGGAAATTTATCCATATTGTTAAGCTTCCTTATCATACACTTATACGTTACTTCTAAACAGGAATTAATTTCAAAACTATATATATATATATATATATATATATATATATATATATATATATATATATATATATATATATATATATATGTATGTATGTATGTATGTATGTATGTATGTATATATATATGTATGTATGTATATATATATATATATATATATATATATATATATATATATATATATATATATATATATATATATATATATATATATATATATATATATATATATATATATATATATATACACTCACACACACACACACATTCGCTAAGCGAGGAGGTAGTTAATGCTATCTCAATCCATAGTTTTAAGGACAGGTATGATAAGTATCACTAAGTCTAAAAATGGAACCGATCAGGAGACGGGAAGATACGAGCTTTGAGCTCTTTCCCGCAAACACAATTAGGTAATCAATTAGGTAATCACACACACACACACAATAAGTTGTTTAATAAAGCATGCGCTATCAGACTTTTCTGAATATTGGCCCAATTTAAAGGCACAATGTATTCTTCGTCATTAAACTCTGCCCAAAAAAAATAAAAAAATAAGTAAATAAATATTAATAAAATATGCAGATGAAACATTTTCAGGCAAAGATTAAACTCGGATTACAAAAATGGTGTAGAATAAAATAAATTGTGACTAACCAGGAAATAATCAAACAAGAAAATAATTACACTAATTTAGGACTGTCGTTTGAAAAAAAAAAATCAGACAGCAATTTACATAGTAAAAACTGGAAAACTAGACAGATCTAAAAATAGCGCTTCATCGAATTTTCCTGAGCGAACAGAAAAAAAAAATTATTTGCAAATGTCAGTGTAATCCAAGTTTTCTGGTACATCAAGTTTGTGTTTTGCATTGTTTTTACTCTTTCTGTACACCCTGTACTGTAACGTTACTGAAGAACAACAACAATCTCAGAATAAATGAAAATTATATTTTACTTGATAATAATGTTCTTTTCCACCCCGGCATTTATATAACTTACAGTGTAGAGTCACTTGGTATCCCTTAGGCCCGATTTCTTAAACAGTGTAAACCTAGGATACCATCTAGTTAGTTAGCTAGACACACACAAATGGATTTCATAAACGCATCTGACGCGGTTCTGTGTATGGCTAGGATCCTGTCCGGGATCCTAGCCATACACAGAACCACGTCAGATGCGTTTATGAAATCCATTTGTGTGTGTCTAGCTGACTAACAATATGGTATCCTAGGTTTACACTGTTTAAGAAATCGGGCCTTAGTATCCATCACATTAATCCTTTTTTCTTCTTCTTCTTCTTCTTCTTCTTCTTCTTCTTCTTCTTCTTCTTCTTCTTCTTCTTCTTCTTCTTCTTGGTGCATATTTATGCCAAAAACGCGGCTCTTTATATTAAGCATTAAAACAAGAACACTTTTTAGAGTTTTATTTTTCTTTACACGGAATTATTTCTCACGAACCTTAGAAGGGTTAAAATGAGTTAGCTTCACCTTCGTTATTTTTCGTTTCGATTTTAATAACTGCATGAAAATTAAATGTAAAGATGACAGCGAGTTTTCGTATGTAATTATTTGTGCGTTTACTTGGAAAAGCTTTCCTCTCGTGATTTTCTGCCATGGTTTGCCTTGATTATATAAATTTTTGCTTCATTTTCACTTTTCTCTCTTAAAAGATTCCAAATAGATACGTTTCCTACATTAAAAGATTTTTTTTTTTTTTTTACGCTCAGAGGAAAGGAATTTTAAGTTATTTTTCTGGTTTCAAGGGGTGCTAGGTCTATCTATTTCAGCCTTCCCTCATAACTCATGATTTGCCATTCTCTCTTTTTGACGATAGGCTCCACGGTTGTCTTGCTTTCAGCATCTTAGAAGCAACCCAGACTATAGCAACATCTCAGAAATTATACAGAGGGTAACATCTTGGTGCATCCCATTTTTTAAGTTCAAAAGGTATACATTTTTACGCCCCCTAGTTTTATGAGCATCTATCTCTTATACTGGCCCATGATCTCTCATCTCTGCAATATGAAAAAGTGGAGTATTTCCCTATGTAATACCATTTGAATCTCCTTGTTTGGTTCTTCCATATATCTCTTTGTCAGTCTCAGTAATGCTTCCGTTTGTCCTTTACAACTGTAAAACTTTTTTTTTTTCACCTTTAGTTTTCTTCTGACAAAGTTCTGGGAAAGTCTGGGATTTCCCTTAGCTGTCCTGGTAATATCATATCTCCTCTCTACTGCTGTTGCATTACTCATTCCTCGCTCGTTTGTTATTTTGCCAGGTATTTATACTTTTTTCTCCTCCTATACCTAGTCCAGCATTTGTCTGTCCACTCCTTTACCCTCTTACATTCATTATTGAATTATTGCTCTTTGGCATTAATAATTCCTCTTTTGTTAGATGGCATTCAATTGTTAACTATCCTCTCCTATTCCTCACAACAGATTCCGTACATTTCCTGAACAGGTTTGTTGTTAATATGGTTCTACATTCAATATCTTCAAAACGATTATTAAGGTTCTTGCAATTTCTTCAGGAGTAGTTCTTCCTCGTTACCCTCTTGGCTCCCCTATTCTCTCGGACAGAACATCGTTGATGATATTTTCGGTCAACAATACACGGTGGTCACTTTATCCAATTGGTGGTTCATACTCAATTTTGTCAATATCCAAAAATGTACATGTGAATGCTAGATCGTGCATTGATGGTTCATCTCCTTCCCCAGCCCCTTTTGGATCCAGTACATTTAGTGCAAGAAATTTCGTTGTACACAGTCTAGGGATCTTTTCCAAAAAAAAAAAATCCTCTTCAGTGTGTGGGTTAAGACTATTCCGGGCTATTTATCTGTGATTAATATCCTCCATGATTAATATCCTTGTCTTTTTCTCTTGCGTTTTTTCAGCTGAATTTATAGTTTCTAGCATACTCATATTACTTTCCTGATATTTCTCTAGTCTTTGCTGATTCCTTTCTGGATTATATCTTTTATGATGCATCATATTCTATCACCCTTTTTGAATCTTAGGTATTAAAACGATATGCTTTAGTAGCAGCGAATACTTTATTTGTCATAGTTGAAAAAATACAACTAGCAAAATTATGTACATTTGGTGCCATTACTATATACACTATGTTCATTATTTACAGTCATTAATTTATAAATGTACAGAGAATTACATTAAAATTGGTCTTTGGAGAACTGACTGAAATTTCTAATTAAAGCATAAGTTTTTCTTATTGGTAAGACGAAGAGATAGTAAGATAATTTACAAGAATTTAAAGATCAGAAGAATAAGAAACTGAGTTAGGTTAGTGAGTTATTCCCAGCCTGTAGTTTATCCGAAGAAAGGAGGGAAGTGGGGACGACCACTAAATGATATTCCAAAACCAGGGGCATAACCCAAGCCGCCTGGATAGAACCCTCCTCCAAGACCTCCAGGATAGACGCCTCCTCCAAGACCTCCAGGAAAGACGCCTCCTCCAAGACCTCCAGGATAGACGCCTCCTCCAAGACCTGGATAGAATCCTCCTCCAAGACCTCCACTAAGCCCTCCTTGGAGACCTCCTTGGAGACCTCCTCCGAAGCCCAAACCTAGAAATCTGGAGTCCTTGTCCGAAGCAGTAGCCGTCCGAGTTTCAGGACCATCGTCACTGTCGGCCATGACATAAACAACCATTGCCAGGAACAACGCGATGGTCACTCTTTTCATCATCTTGGCTATATCTCTGTGAATGAATATAACTTAAAAGTATCGTACATTACAGACGTGATAAGCGTGTAAATTTCAAGCCAAAAATAACTCATAAATTACCATACGTTACTCTGTACAAAACAAAGACTGGGGAAGCATTTCTAAAGATGAAATTCATTCATCTTGCTAATTGCAACAGAGCCTTACTCGGATTGTATCTCAGTGAGGAGAGGAGAAGACTGGTGAGCATTTAAGGAGTTTCACTCCCTTATATACTCAAGTACAGGTGGAAGGAGGCAAACACCATTTTAGCCCCTCCCACATTATTTAAGTTTATGCTGGAGAGAACTATCTTCCGGTCATTAGCACTGGTATGGTGGTACCGGCCAACTCTAATTCCACAACTGAATATCCTGAATTTGCTCAAAACTGTCACTTTTTATATTACTTTTATGCTCTCTCTCAGGCACAGTTTTTTTTAATTGTTTTTGGGATAATTATATGACACTCACCTGTGTCTTCCTGATCTAAAAGTTAATTGCAAACGAACTTTGGGAGTCTAATGAGAGTTTATATATATATATATATATATATATATATATATATATATATATATATATATATATATATATATATATATATATATATATATATATATATATATATATATTTATATATATATATATATATATATATATATATATATATATATATATATATATATATATATATATATATATATATATATATATATATATATATATATATATATATATATATATATATATATATATATATATATATATATATATATATATATATATATATATATATATATATATGTATATATATATATATATATATATATATATATATATATATATATATATATATATATATATATATATATATATATATATATATATATATATATATTCCAAGAAGAACGCTTGTCATAAATCAATCTGTATGATTACATTGACCTCGTAGGAAAATGAAACAGAACTGATTTGGGAGTGCTTTCGATCTTAAAAAATCATTGTCAAAGCCATAGCTAAATTAATTGAAAGAGCACAGTATATATATATTATATATTCTAAATCAAGGCAAATTCCAAGAGACAACAGATATATGCTTCAGCTACTAATTATCATTACTTACTGATTAAAAAAAAAAGCTATTACAGATCAACCCATATTTTCTTTAAATTCCTAGAATTATGCTTAAAATGACTGGATCATGTGTAAATAAACTTCCATGTAAATTGGAATAATGTTCCGTGTAAGGTGAATAAAGCGAATTTGAGAACGTTTCGACTTACTGTGTTATTATGTTTTTAAATATCAGTGAAATGTATTTGCTAACAAAGACCCGATTTCTTAAACAGTGTAAACCTAGGATACCATATTGTTAGTTAGCTAGACACACACACATGGATTTCATAAAAGCATCTGACGTGGTTCTGAGTATGGCTAGGATCCCATGTGGAATCCTAGCCATACATAGTACCGCGTCAGATACGTTTATGAAATCAATTTGTGTGTGTCTAGCTAACTAACAATATGGTATCCCAGGTATACACTGTTTAAAAAATCGGGCCAAAGACACAGAGATAAGGTCTTCTCTCCTCGTGTCAAGATATCATTAAGGAAGCCATGGAAACTCAAATAAATTAATTAAATGTTATCATCTGAAGGTGAGAATGAATTTCTCTAAATAGAACGTATCATGACACTGGATAAAAAAAAAAGATATAGCTCCTGTCCAAGCAGAAACGAGTAACATTAAATATCAAACGAGTTACGTAGTCTTACCATCCTCGTCAATCTCGTTTTTAAGGTACCCCAGTTTTTGTCACTTATGTCGTTTTTTTATGGAGAAGAACTAGAAAGTGTATCCTCAAGGACGCGAGAGGTAAATTTTCTTTTCCTTATATAGGAATATTTTCCATTACTGATTAGCCATTTGTATGGGCCATTAATTATGAAAGTAGAATATGGTAATTAGAAAGCAACTTAGAGAGAGAGAGAGAGAGAGAGAGAGAGAGAGAGAGAGAGAGAGAGAGAGAGAGAGAGAGAGAGAGAGAGAGAGAGAGAAGAATTATAATCTATACCAAGAACTTATTGTTTTTATTTTCAAATAATTCTTAATTATCACGTCATTATCTTTTTTATTTTTTTTTTGAACACCGAAACGTAATATAAAGTGATAATGGAGACTGAACTTCCGAATATACTGCATCATATAAAAAAGAGAGGCATCAGTCTGCCCATTTGCAATTTACTAATACACTTAAGAAATTATTGATCCCAGTGACAGGCTGAAAGACCAATTTGGGAATGGAAAGTCTGGAAACTAAAGAAAGAGTAGACTATTAAATAAAAAATATTAATGGGCAATCATATATAAGGTGAGAAGTAACTCAATTGAAAGTGCTAATTATTTACGTTCATGGAAATATTAATATTGCTTTAATTATTTATGATAAGATTGAGGCCCGATTTCTTAAGCAGTGTAAACCTAGGTTACCATATTGTTAGTTAGCTAGACACACAAATGGATTTCATAAACGCACCTGACGCGGTTCTGTGTATGGCTAGGATCCCATGCGGGATCTTAGCCATACACAGAACCGCGTCAGATGCTTTTATGAAATCCATTTATGTGTGTCTCGCTAACTAACAATATGGTATCCTAGGTTTACACTGTTTAAGAAATTGGGCTTAAGACACTTCTGTCTATTACCTCAAGCGATGTTTCTCATTGTTTTCTTATTTATTCAGACAACTGTACATTGGGACATGCACATGGGCACTCCCAGTGATATTGCAGTTGTTAAACATTACAATCTATGTTTTGTTTTGCATAAATAAATTATTAATAGAATTTGCAATTAATTTTGAATATCATAGCAAGTAATTAAGAATTAAATATAGTGTAGTAATTGATTGATGACAGAAGAGCACTCTGTGATTATTAATTAAGAGTAATATATTATGGTTTACATGTATTAATAGCAGAAAAGCTCTCTGCGATCATTGATTAAGAGTAATATTTGTAACAATAATTTTCAATAGCCCTTGTTGAGTGCTATCATTTAAGTTACATTTCCACTTTACCACAGTACCACTGCAGACAATTTGAAGCAGATTTAGAATGACAATTTTCAGGTTAAAGTAATAAGTAGGTACATATACATATACATGCATGCACATGTACCTATATATATATATATATATATATATATATATATATATATATATATATATATATATATATATATATATATATATATACATAACTAATTAGATGAGCAATAGAAATGCCACTGGGGCTTCATAGTCATACATATCTAGGCGAGAGAGAGAGTGAGACTTTGTGGTATTCATTTCAGCAAAATGAGTTATTAGTCCTTTCAATCGATAAAGATGCATACATGCATACTCATACACATCATTGTCATCTGAGGATGACACAACAAAGGAAAAGGACAGGCTGAACAAACAATCCCTAGCATTGAGAGTTCAGAAACAGGGCAGTGCAAGGCCCCAGAAAAAAAAAAGTATGTAATCAATTGCATATACATACACATATACACCCACACATTCACGCATACACACATAAACACAGCACCATCTAATGGAAGAGCAATTTGGAAGGAAAAGAAAAGAAAAGACTGAGAGCCCTTCCCCTCTCTACCCTTCAAATTATGTACATGAGAGAAAATTACATCAGCTTAATCCATTACTATTATTATCATTATTATTATTATTATTGCTATTATTATTATTATTATTATTATTATTATTATTATTATTATTATTATTATTATTATTATTATTATTATTATTATTATTATTATTATTATTATTATTATCATTATTATCATTATTATTATTATTATTATTAGTATTATTATTATTATTATTATTATTATTATTATTAGTAGTAGTAGTAGTAGTAGTAGTAGTAGTAGTAGTAGTAGTAGTAGTAGTAGTATTACCATCATCACCACCATCATCATTACTACAGCTTTTGTATATAGATAGAGTTATGAATCAAAAGTTCATGCCTGGAAGAGAGACAGTGGATGCTATATTTGCCTTGAGACAAATGATGGAAAAGCATCGGGAGAAACAGAAAGGACTGCATATGGTCTTTATTGACCTGGAAAAGGCATATGATCGAGTACCATGTCAAGAGGTGTGGAGATGTATTAGAGAAAAGGGAGTCCCCGAGAAATATGTAAGAATCATCCAAGATATATATGAGAGGGCAGAGGCAAATGTTAAGAGCAGTGTGGGCTTGACGAAAAGTCTCTCAGTAAATGTTGGTCTGCATCAAGGGTCTGCTTTGAGTCCATATCTATTTGATCTGGTCTTGGATGTAGTAACCCAGGGTATTAGAGATCAGTCACCATAATGTATGCTCTTTGCAGATGACATTGTACTGTGTAGCAACAGACAAGAGGTAGTGGAGGAGAAGCTTGAGGAGTGGAGAAGAGTGATGGAGGATAGAGGACTGAGAATTAGTAGGAAGAAGACAGAGTACTTGAGGTTGAGAGGTGATGAGCATGGGGAGGTCAATTTGCAGGGGGAGGTGTTGAAAAGAGTTGAAAAGTTCAAGTATTTGGGATCAACAGTAGCAGAGCATGGTGACCTAGAGTCAGAAATAACCCACAGAATACAAGTGGGATGGAAGAACTGGAAGAAAGAGTCTGGGGTGCTGTGCGACAGGAGAATAGGGATTAAGTTGAGGGGTAAAGTACATAAGACAGTTGTGAGACCTGCGATGATGTATGGAGCAGAGACATGGGCAATAAAGAAGACACAAGAGAAAAACTGGATGGGGCAGAGATGAGGATGTGAGATGGATGTGTGGGGTGACAAGAAGCGATAAGATCAGAAACGAGGTAATTAGAGGTACCTCAAAAGTTAGAGAAATGTCAGATAAGATACAAGAAAGTAGACTAAGATGGTATGGTCATGTCGTTAGGAGGGATGAACCGTATGTTGGGAGGAGGGTGATGAAAATGGATATACATGGTAGGAGAAGGAGAGGGAGACCAAAGCGTAGGTGGATGGATTGCATCAATGACGACCTGAGGTCTAAAGGTTTGTTGGGTGATGAGGTATGGGACAGAAACATATGGAGAACACTGGTCAGAAACATCGACCCCACATAAAAGTGGGAAAAGATGTAGACGGAAGAAGAAGAAGAAGAAGAAGAAGAAGAAGAAGAAGAAGAAGAAGAAGAAGAAGAAGAAGAAGAAGAAGAAGAAGAAGAAGATACATATACACATATATACATATACATACACACATACATACATACATACACATATATACATACATACATAATCTGCATGAGTGGTCAAAAAAGTGGCTAATGAAATTCAATACTTCAAAATGTCAGGTAATGAGAATGGGTACAAGTGCAAGAAGGCCCAAGCTTGACTACTCGGTGGCTGGAGTACAACTTCAAGAGACAGAAAATGAGAGAGATCTAGGAGTAAACATACTGGCAGATTTGTCTCCAGAAATACATATAAATGGCATAGTAAGGCAGCATATGCATTCTTATCAAATGTAAGGGTAGCCTTCAGGCACATGGACAAGGAATGTTCAGAAATATTTATGTAACCTATGTGAGGCCAAAACTCGAATATGCAGCCCCCTTTTGGAATCTGCACTTGAAAAAGCACATAGCTAAGATTGAAAAAGTTCAAAGACATGCCACGAAACTGGTGCCAGAAATACGCAAACTCAGTTATGATGAGAGGCTGAGGGAATTAGACTTACCATCACTCGAAGCTAGAAGAGTGAGGGGGGGATATGGTGACAGTCTTTAAATTCCTTCATGGTTATGATAGAGTGGATAGGGATCGATATTTTGATATGGCTGGCTCTAGAACTAGAGGTCATAGTTTGAAGCTTCGTAAGAAAACTTCTTTGCAGGATGTAAGGAAATACTTTTTCAGTGTAAGAGTAGTTGATATTTGGAATTCGCTAAGCGAGGAGGTAGTTAATGCTATCTCAATCCATAGTTTTAAGGACAGGTATGATAAGTATGACTAAGTCTAAAATGGAACCGATGAGGAGACGGGAAGATACGAGCTTTGGCCTCTTTCCCGTAAACACAATTAGGTAATCACAATTAGGTAATCACACGGTGGGCATTAGAACACAAACATTCAGTATCTCTTAAATTTTTCCTTGTGTTTTTGAGTGACTTAGAGTAAAGTGCAAAACATAAACATAATTTCCCTAAATAAGAAATATATATATATATATATATATATATATATATATATATATATATATATATATATATATATATATATATATATATATATATATATATATATATATATATATATATATATATATATATATATATATATATATATACATATCTTTCTAAGATATTCATTATCCAATACAGGAAATTGCATTTGGCTTCTCAGTTTATTAATGGCCTGGTCTTGCATATTTTTCCACTGCTTTCCCAATTCTATCTGTTTACATTTTATATTGTTACTTTTTGTAATTAATTCTTCTTTTAAGTCTTCATAGGAAAGCTCTCTCGCTTACCTGCAGAAATGCAGTGGTTATTTTGTCTTCAGACTTCCTCAAATTCGTTGAGTGTCATCGAGCGATATTTCTGCATTTTTTTTGTTTAAGATAGGTAGGTAGGTAGGTATAAAGTAAAGCATAAGCCAAATGGCAGGGTGACAAAGGCCATTTGCCACTACATCCAAAATTCCACTATGTTCGATATATGCAAACTTTTTTAGGAAACAAAATAAAAATTTTATGAAAAATTAAAACAAGCATGGCAGGTGACACCAGGACAGGAAAGATAATTGCCTTCAGCAGGCCTGGGCACCAAAGAAAGATTGAGATAAAAAAAAAAATAATAATAAGGACAAGAGGTAGAAATAAAAAAAATATATATACAAAGGAGGATTAGGACAGCTTGAAAGAATAGTCAAAATCATAGACTCAGAGATATGGCAGAATTAGGCCCCGAGATGACAAGAGATTCCCTTTTTGAAAGAATATAGGTCATATGAATTAGGAGAGACAGAAGGAGGAGGAGAGTTCCAAAGACTGGAAGTGGAAGGGAAGAAGCAGGTGCTGCACCGACCAAGCCGAGAGCTACAAAGCTCTACACGGTACCTGTGAATCTCTGCCGCTTTAAGTCACATATCCATATTGATATATTGCATTGAACATGAGTGTGAAATACTTGCTGGACACAGAATTTAGATGGTGTTGCTGGACTTTCATTTTTCCTTCAATTTCTGGTAATGGATCCTTTCAGACATCACATTTATTGTAAATATATAAATTCATTAAAAGATGCACCCTAAGCCTACTGTAAAAATCCAAATGTTTTGGGTAAAATAATTTCAGATTAAATACTAGTCAAATAAAACTGTTATATCCTACAGATGAGTTAAATAGAGACATCTCATATCTAAGCCCTTGTTTGTGCTCCGCTGGGGTTGTCATGGTGATATTGTTTTACCTCTCGGACTCCCATTTCTACTAAGGACTAGGACAGTACCTGCTTGCGAAGGGCTTTGTATTTGACAGGTGTGATCATTACCTTGAGGTCATACCCTTGCTAACCACAGAATGTGACAGGCCGCGAACCCTTGACCTAATGCCTCAAAGTAGCGTACACTACTGCTCTGCCATGGCAACCACAGCACTGGTTTTAACATAAATTAATAAAATAATATTTAATGAGATATTTTGATAATGTCATTTCAAATCTTCCGGCTTCTCCCGTCAAGGATCGCCACAGATGATCAATAATGTTCCTCCCTCGCTACATCCGTAAATCTCCTCTAAGTCTTCTTCTTCTTCTTCGTCTACATCTCTTCCCACTTTTATGTGGGGTCAATGTTTCTGGCCAGTGTTCTCCGTATGTTCCTGCCCCATACCTCATCACCCAACAAACCTTTAGACCTCAGGTCGTCATTGATGCAATCCATCCACCTACGCTTTGGTCTCCCCCTCCTTCTCCTACCCTATATATCCATTTCCATCACCCTCCTCCCAACATACGGTTCATCCCTCCTAACGACATGACCATACCATCTTAGTCTACTTTCTTGTATCTTATCTGATATTCCTCTAACTTTTGAGGTACCTCTAATTACCTCGTTTCTGATCTTATCGCTTCTTGACACCCCACACATCCATCTCAACATCCTCATCTCTGCCACATCCAGTTTTTTTCTCTTGTGTCTTCTTTATTGCCCATGTCTCTGCTCCATACATCATCGCAGGTCTCACAACTGTCTTATGCATTTTACCCCTCAACTTAATCCCTATTCTCCTGTCACACAGCACCTCCAGACACTTTCTTCCAGTTCTTCCATCCCGCTTGTATTCTGTGGGTTATTTCTGACTCTAGGTCACCATCCTCTGCTACTGTTGATCCCAAATACTTGAACTTTTCAACTCTTTTCAACACCTCCCCCTGCAAATTGACCTCCCCATCCTCATCATCTCTCAACCTCAAGTACTCTGTCTTCTTCCTGCTGATTTTCAGTCCTCTATCCTCCATCACTCTTCTCCACTCCTCCGCTACCTCTCGTCTGTTGCTACACAGTACAATGTCATCTGCAAAGAGCATACACCATGGTGACAGATCCCTAATACCCTGGGTTACTACATCCAAGACCGGATCAAATAGATATGGACTCAAAGCAGACCCTTGATGCAGACCAACATTTACTGAGAGACTTTTCGTCAAGCCCACACTGCTCTTGACATTTGCCTCTGCCCTCTCTTACATATCTTGGATGATTCTTACATATTTCTCGGGGACTCCCTTTTCTCTAATACATCTCCACACCTCTTGACATGGTACTCGATCATATGCCTTTTCCAGGTCAATAAAGACCATATGCAGTCCTTTCTGTTTCTCCCGATGCTTTTCCATCATTTGTCTCAAGGCAAATATGGCATCCACTGTCCCTCTTCCTGGCATGAAGCCAAACTGTTCATCCCCAATTGTCGTTTCCTCTCTGAGTCTCCTCTCTATGATCATCTCCCATATCTTCATAGTATGACTCAACAACTTTATACCTCTATAGTTTCCACACTCCTGAATGTCTCCCTTCCCTGTATAGATTGGGATGATTAGGCTTCTTCTCCACTCCTCTGGCATCTTTTCCTGACTAAAGATCTTTTGCATTAAGTCTCACAAGATATCTATGCCTTCCTCTCCAAGAATCTTCCATACCTCCACTGGCATCTTATCAGGTCCTGCTGCCTTTCCATTTTTCAGTTTCCTTACTGCCCGCTCTATCTCTCTTCTAGTCACTGTTGTTGTAACTGCTTCATTTGGAAGTCTATCTTCAAATACTGCTCTTGGGTTCTCTTCACTTAGTAATCCTTCAAAATAAGTTTCGCATCTGCTTTTTATTTCATCATCTTCTGCTAGAACTACTCCAAGGTTATCCTTTATTTGTCTTACTTGGGTCAAGTCCTTTGATGCAGCATCTCGGGCCTTGGCAATTCGCAATATTTTCTTCTCTCCTTCTGGTGTTTCCAGCTCTTCATAGACTTCATTCAATTTCTCTGCCTTTGTTTTTGCTACTGCTCTCCTTGCCTCCTTCTTTGCCTGCTTGTACTCTTTTTTTTATCCTGCTCCAGGCCTGATAAATCTGCCTTTTTCTTAGCTTCTTTCTTGTTCTTCACCCATTCTTGCACTTCCTCATTCCACCACCATGACTCTTTATCACTTGGGGGTTTCCTTCCTGATGAATTTCCAAGTACCTCCTGACCAACCCTCAAAATCACCTTACTATTCTCTGTCCACCATTTTTGTACATCCTCATGCAACCTTAGCGCTTCCAACAGTCTTCCCTTAAACATAGCTCTCAGCTCTCCACTTTTCATCTCCACCACTTTATCTTTGGGTCCATCCTCGACTTCTTACTTTTCCTACATTTCCTGAGCCTACAATCAGTTACTACTATCCTATGTTGCACTGCTACACTCTCCCCATTTATTACTTTACAGTTGCTAGTCTCCTTCAGATGGTCTCTCCTACACAACAATTAATCTATCTGACTCTCCCTCTCACCACTACTGTATGAAATCAATCTGTTTTCCTTTATCTCAAAGAATGTTGACCAACGCCAGATCAATTGCCACTGCAAAATCAATCACTCTCTCTCCCCTCTCATTTCTCTCGCCCACTCCCCAGCCCCCATGAACTCTACCTATCCCATCCCTCCTAATTCCCAAGTGGCCATTTAGATCTCCTAAAATTACCCTCTCCCTTATAGGAATTGTTCTAAGCTCCTGGTTCATCTCCTCTCAAAATACATCCTTCTCCGCTGTACCAGTTTGTGGGGCATAGGCACTTACCACACTGACTACCGTTTCTCCCAGTCCCAGCTTTAAACTCATAATTCTGTCACTCTTTCTATTCACACCAAGTAAGCTTTCCATCAGGTCTTTGGATAGTATTATTCCTACACCATTCCTCAGTTGCTCCACTATAGAACAATTTGCAACCCTCACCCAGTTCCCTCGCCTTATTTCCTTTCCACCTGGTCTCCTGCACACAGCACTCAGTCTCCTCCTCTCCATCAGGTCCACCAATTCTCGCCCCTTCCCAGTCATCGTCCCCACATTAAGAGTGCCCACCCGCAGCACCTCATCCGACACTCTCCTTCGAGCTTGCCTCTTTAACCCAGCCAGCCCATGACTAAGTTGCCCTTGCTGTCTTTCCAGAGGGGTCAGGCAAAGCCCCAACGTGTTGCCTACGGGGAACACCCTAGTATGGTGATTAGTCTCGTTATCTGTACTGGCCATATTTGGGTTTTGGCAAAATTTTTATGGCTGGATGCCCTTCCTGCCGCCAACCCTCCCCATTTACCCGAGCTTTTGACCAGCACCAAGTTGAGGCTGACTTGCCTCCTAAGTGGCTGGGTTTAAATCTCCTCTAATATATATCATTAAATATGGTATTTATATAAACTCCTGAATAGAAGTTTATAGGTACAATACTTATTAAAAGCGACACAACTATGTTACATTACTTTATTTTCTTAAATAAGTTTACATAAATGATGCTATATATACTAAATATGATTAAGTAATACTTTTATGATACAAAATCAGGACAGATCATTCAAGAGAAAGACTGGTTAATACAGTATATACACAAAAATATTTTTACTAAAATTTTTTATACTAAAAATCCTATTAAGTAATAAGTATTTATCTAAGCAACATATATATCTCAGCCTCAGCATAAGGAAAATTCCTAAATTAAAAAACTCTTTGTTTTATGTTGCTTGAACATACAGTACTGTATACTATATTTAAAAAAATATAAGAATACATAAATATCACCATTCCACAGTTCTGCTTACAGAGGTTGCTTACACTCAAATAAATATCAAGAAAAAAATTCCTGAAACTGAAAAATAAGTTTTGAATTGTGTCCCAGTCTGAATATTTGGATGATAATAAACAAAAGTGGGAAAAGCTTAAAATAAAAAGAAGATAAACTGGATAATCCTACCAGGGACATAAATAGTCCCTTCGCTAGGCATATGTAAACTGAATAACGATACACTCCCATTTAACTTGTCAGTCCTCTCGGGTAACTAATCAACTACCTTAATATTGCGGCACTTGCAGTCAGGTAAGCCCTTTCTGTGTTTTTCAAATAATGTATAAGCCCTGAAGCATGTGTAGTGATACTTTCTAATCAAAAGAGAAAGTCATTAACATAACTATTAATACAGAATATTGCCATAATTGCTTCATTTTATAATTGGTATGTTTGAGATATATTTATTCTTAGCGCATTAGCAGTTGCAGCTTTTGCGACCTCTAGCAGCCCATCGCAGCATTTTTGCACGCAGTGTTTCATATTCACCACCAACTCCATTCCGGTATCCAAGTCATCTACGCTCGAATGGCAGACCTTTACAAGAAGTTCATAACCAGAGCGCATCCTGTTTTTTCCATAGGCTTTTGTAGATTCCAAGCTGCAATTTCAAAAACAGGACTGTGAATAGCATTCATGAATTACAAGGGATACATCCTTTATTTCTAATATAGTAATTGAAACAAAAGTTACATGCAAATAAAAAAAATATGGCTATAGATTATTTAGCATATAATCTATTCCTAAGCTCTGTATACCTTATATTATGCCTCTGTATACCTTATATTATACTGTACTTAAAATTTGCCAAATACAATTTAAGTAAAAGCAATGCAGTATTTTTTCATAACGTATTTTAAGGGGATGAATTTTACAAAAGTATGTTTAATATATTTCCAATGGCGTACACTCAAAGCTGCACTATTTATATACTTGAAAGATGAGGGACAAGTGTATTCCACTTTATAGCAGTCATCAGGACGTCAGTTTAAGATCCGCCTCGGTCTGATGTTAGAAAGGGCATTTACTCAGGGTAATGGTCGCACTTGCCAAAACCAAAGTTTTTCGAAAGAAGGAAACATCCTAGCCCTTAACAGAAAAGGGAGTCAGTGGCATAAAACCCGATCATGGTTATAAAAGACTTACTTGCTCTTGGTTTCTTCTAAACTGTTCTGTAAATGATGAAGAGAAACATTGTCTTTTTTCTTAGCCTCCATTATCTGCTGATGTAGAGATTCTGCCTCCAATTCCAGCTCTTTAACCTGTAATGGAAATTATGTTAAAACAGCCACAATTGAGAAAAATACATATAACAAAATTATCGCAAGTTTGTTTGCTGTTGTTCTTAATGCTTTTTTTCAATTCTCTTCATAATATTCGATCGCATTAAGCGGTAAAAGAGGAGGAGGATGCAGGAGAACGAACCTCTATCTGCAAACGTTTTGCCACTTCCGTATCAGCTGATGCTTATCACTACTCAGGCCCAATATCTTACTTATAAAATATTTATTTACTCACCCTATTTGAGGTTTATCTAATTTTCAAGATTATAGTATTATTAATATGCCTTAGTTCTAAACATTATTATCTTCTTTACATATCAACCATGCTGCACGAAATTTTTACGTAAACAAAATCAGCTGAGACAAAAAGAAAACTATACAATTCGTTACAAATAAAACGTATATCGTAGAGTACATGGGAAACTTAAATGAAATATATATATTCTCTACACGCTATTTCCCTGATGATATTATATCGAAAGTTTGTTTGCTGTTTGTCTTAATGCTTTTTTTTCAATTCTCTTCATAATATTCGATCGCATTAAGCGGTAGAAGAGGAGGAGGAGGATGCAGGAGAACGAACCTCTATCTGCAAACATTTTGCCACTTCCGTATCAGCTGATGCACCATCGCACGCTATTTCCCTGACGATATTATATCGAAAATTTGTTTGCTGTTTGTTCTTAATGCTTTTTTTCAATGCTCTTCATAATATTCGATCGCATTAAGCGGTAGAACAGGAGGATGCGAGAGAACGAACCTCTATCTGCAATCGTTTTGCCGCTTCCATATCAGCTGATACACCCTCGCACGCTATTTCCCTGACGATATTATATCGAAAGATTGATTGCTGTTTGTTAGTAAAGCTTTTTTTCCAATATCTTCATAATATCCGATCGCATTAAGCGGTAGAAGAGGAAGAGGATGGCGGAAAAGTGCCTCCGATGCGGTCGATTATTTACTAAAATGAAAATTTTTTTTCCAATTTTTTTGCATGGGCGTTATTCACGAATTTTGTATTTTTTTACTATTATTTTTTAGGGACGTTATTTGTAAATTTTGTATCTTTTTACTATTATTTTTTAGGGGCGTTATCCCAATTTTGCGGATTATAAACACACGTAAAAAGTGAACTAGGTGTATATATATATGTATATATCTTACCTCTCTAGTACTTTCAGTATTCATTAAGGAGATGGTTTCTTCAGTTCGTCTTAACTTTATTTCCAGGTTGTCAGTTGCGAGTTTATCTTCGTTCAGCCATTCCTGAGCCTGCATAAAGAATACAACCATACATTAACAACTTTCTTGCTCAATAGCTACCGTTTCTGTTCTCTCAATATGTTTTTGATCCCTTCAGGTTGTTCAAACTTTAAAATTCACTTTCATACATATTATACCATATCAGTATCAATAAGTCTGCAAATTATCCAGTCTTTCATGTATAAGAAATATCACTAATATCAAAAGTAATTACTCAACAGAAATTGTAGTTTACCAGTACTGTACCAAAACTTTGCACAACTGAGTCATTCAGCAATTACCCCTGGATAACTGCCCAAGGACAAATGACCGCTGATTCTCCAGAAATAATAATTAGAATTGTCCAAAAAGTTCTAGGTTATGTCAGGTCAGGCTAAAGTTTGCATTGTGAGCAACTTAAATTTCAGAAATATAAATTGGAGAAACAAATACTTTCAGACGTCAATGTTGTCACCGTAGCAAAGTGGTAACGCTTGTGACTTTGATTTGTCCGCTTGAGGGTTCGCGGCCCGCCACAGTCTGAGGTTAAAAAGGGCATTCACTCAGGGTAAAGGTCACACCTGCCAAAACAAGTCATTCGCAAGAAGGCACCGTCACAACACATAGTAGAAATGGGTATCGTGACGTCAATTCAATCACATTATCCGACGGTAGTTGTCGCTGCACCAATTAACTGACAGCTAAGCAGTTCTCTAACCAAAAGAAACAATACATACCAATGATTGCTCCTCTTCTTTAATCATTTTTGTTTTTTGAACATCATACATTTCTTGCTTTGAATTTTTCTTATACTCGTTCAATTCCATTCTAATTATCTTCCACTGTTGGATATTTTCTGAAATATTGCCACAGTCAATTTCCATGTCCTCCGAAAGATCCAACTGACTTATTGCTTCATTGTAAGCATTCGTTTTTTCCGAAAGGTCTTTCTGTGACTTGCTTAGGCTCATTTCCAGAGACCAGATCTGCAATAAATGACTGGTACTTCGTGAGTGAATCCAGAAGTGATCTCAGGTGTCCTTCTGGGTAGTAATTTTCATCCTGTATATTCATTACATGTGGATAGGTTTAGAAAATAAACTAGTTGTCTATGCTCACAATTGTTTTTTTGAGACAAGAGTAAGTTAAGAAATAAAATTATAGAAAAAAAAAATTATAATTTAGAGTAAAAGCATTATCTGAAGTGGCATACTTGTGAATCAATTTCTTTGCCATGAGGCTGTAGCTGATGAATAAGATTGGCGACATCTTTGGCATGCTCCTTGAATTCCGCCAACTGCATTGCACTGAGTCCCTGTTCCGTCTTCACTTTCTTAAGCTGGAGTACCTCTTCGTTACTCTGGAGACACCCAAAAAAATTAATGCATAAATAATGAACAATATATATATATATATATATATATATATATATATATATATATATATATATATATAGTAAAACCATAAAACAAAAAAATAAAAATTAAATATATTAAAACATATAAAAGGAAAACCTGTTGACTATTTTGCTTTTTATCAGTATAAATATACAGAGCACTGGTGTCAGTGCAGTTATTGAAGAATGTATGGCCCAATGAAATTCGCTATAAATATTATGACATTTTCGTATTTATAACCACACCAAATAATAAAACAAAATATCTAAAGTAATTACTTGCATAAACAAAATTTTGGAAAGAAATGTTACTGTGCAAAAGACTTACTCTATGAAGTTTTATCTTTACTTCTCTCAGCTGTGCCTCTAGATGCACTCTGTCACAGTCTCTGCTGGATACAAAAACTTTAAACTCTTCATTATGATTCAGAAGGGTGTCTCTATCACTCACCAACTGAAAAGAGAAATTACATTGAGCATACAATAATTCTTCGAGTTGGCAACGCGCTTGACTAATTCATCAGGTTGTCAGTTCGAGATCCGCCACGGTCAGAGGTTAGATAGGGCAATCACTCAAGGTAACAGTCGGACTGCCAGTCCTCCGCCTCCTGTGTCTCAGGGTGGATAAAGTTTAGTCCTACATTGGAGTTATAATGGGCCAGACCAGAAGGAGACAGACCTTCAGTAATCGTTAATGTACTTATTCCTCTAGAGGTGGAAGTTCAATACCAAAATCAGACTACTAAAAGGATGAAAGTTCATTACCGAACTAATTAGGAACTGTAGATTTTTATATGATGAAGCTACAATAAATCAATGCCAAAAATGCTCATACAATATCCTCAAAATATTACTTTTCTATTTTTGCTTCTGGATTGTTTAAAAGTCAGGCAAAATTATACTGCAAAATAAGATTTCAATATCATACATTGATATTTTTCTTTACTGTGCAGAATATGCAAAAAGCTACAATATTCAACAAGTTAAGAATATACAGACTACTCTCAACTGAAAATTATTTTATATCTTACTATGTCAATATCTGAAATAAAAGCATACATGCTGGACCCTGTCGACATCAAAATTGCGTTTAAATTTCATTGGCTTGTTTCAAAACAATATAGGCACCAGAAAATTTTTTACTGCATGTCATTGTTTTCTGGTGTTGTATGGCATCTTTTTCACCCTAATGTGTTATATAAAGCACTTGGCATGGGTGGACAACAGGGTGAAATCAAATGTAATCGAGACAGCATGTTTTTTGTAGAGTGCCCGCCCTCTCAGGTTTAAGGCACAGCAACTGGAAACTTAAAAATGAGTATCCTTACCAGTTCAAACTGTGACTGAAATTGGGAAAGCCTCACAGATTCAATGCTCAGGAGGTCAGTCTCTTCGTCAAGTTTCCTAATATCTTCTTGGTACCTTCTTTCATCCTGCGGTCGAACTTCATATAGTAAGTCTACACTGTGAGCATAATCCTGAAAAAAAAGAGAATAAATTTCTCTGCATATATTTCAATTATTTCATCATTCTCAATTTACCATTCACCTCCTTTCATAGGGTAGTGTCTGAAAAAACTTAAGCGTTAGTATTATGTACAAGAGAAAAGATGAAAATTGAAAAAACATTACCAAACACTATAAGTCTGCTTTGAGTCCATATCTATTTGATCTGGTCTTGGATGTAGTAACCCAGGGTATTAGAGATCAGTCACCATGGTGTATGCTCTTTGCAGATGACATTGTACTGTGTAGCAACAGACGAGAGGTAGTGGAGGAGAAGCTTGAGGAGTGGAGAAGAGTGATGGAGGATAGAGGACTGAAAATCAGCAGGAAGACGACAGAGTACTTGAGGTTGAGAGATGATGAAGATGGGGAAGTCAATTTGCAGGGGAAGGTGTTGAAGAGTTGAACAGTTCAAGTATTTGGGATCAACAGTAGCAGAGGATGGTGACCTAGTCAGAAATAACTCACAGAATACAAGCGGGATGGAAGAACTGGAAGAAAGTGTCTGGGGTGCTGTGCGACAGGAGAATAGAGATTAAGTTGAGGGGTAAAGTGCATAAGACATTTGTGAGACATGCGATGATGTGTGGAGCAGAGACATGGGCAATAATGAAGACACAAGAGAAAAACTGGATGTGACAGAAATGAGGATGTTGAGATGGATGTGTGGGGTGACAAGAAGCGATAAGATCAGAAATGAGGTAATTAGAGGTACCTCAAAAGTTAGAGAAATATCAGATAAGATACAAGAAAGTAGACTAAGATGGTATGGTCATGTCGTTAGGAGGGGTGAACCGTATGTTGGGAGGAGGGTGAAGGAAATGGATATACAGGGTAGGAGAAGGAGAGGGAGACCAAAGTGTAGGTGGATGGATTGTATCAATGACGACCTGAAGTCTAAAGGTTTGTTGGGTGATGAGGTATGGGACAGAAACAAATGGAGAAAACTGGCCAGAAACATCGACCCCACATAAAAGTGGGAAAAGATGTAGACGAAGAAGAAGAAGATAAAAAAATAATAATTGGAAAGGTATAAATCCATCAATTTTCACCACAATGACGAATGAAATTGAAATTAGCAGTCGTCAAAATTATTATAACAGACACAAGTAAGTACGGCTTCATCATATTCTGACTACATACACCTCTTCCTACAACTGCTTGGCGACAAGAATTTCAGGATCGGGAGATAATCAGTCCAATATTTTTCTCTTTTTCTTGACTCCAGCAATGGGCAAAATATACAGAATATACAACCCTGCCACAAGGAATATGCCCTTTCATTATCTCTCCTGCCATACGGTAATTATTATCAACAGTTACTATAAGAAAAGTTGTCATAAAATTTTACCTACCATATAATGCTCTTCAAGCACATCTGGGTGATTTTCACAATGAAACAGCTCAAGAAGTTTGTCGAATCTTTTTTCTGTTATGGAGGACACCAAGTCAAAATCTGAAGAGTAAGTCTGAACAAAAGAGCTGGAAGTAGTATATACTCCAATGCTGTCAATGAGCCAGGCCATCATTGCCAGAACAGATGGCCATGTATGTGGTGAACCAACTGCAAAAGAAAACAAGTTTAAAAATATTCCACAGGAAAATATATTCTAATGAAAAAATATAGTCCCTTTTTTCTTATATATTTACGGTAATTATTAGTATCATCAATGGTGGTGCGTGGAGAATGAATTTGAACTGTATTGTCATGTAAGTACCAGGATGACAGGTGGGGGATCATGTCTGGCCATATCTTCCAACCTCCTAAAATATCTCTTCTAGCAACAAAATAAGTGACAGCTAATAAAAATGACCAGGTACAGTTGTCCCACATCTTACGCTGGTCTATGGGCTGGTTGCGAACCACAATTAGCCCACAGATAATCAAAACAGATTTGTCCAGTGGTCTCAAGGCTAAATAACACTGTGTATGGGCACCTTAAGAGGCATTTGTAGATTCAGAGAAATGAACAGAGTAGAAAAAAAAAGAATTTGAAAGAGAACAGGAACACTCTAAGTTTAAATATCAAGAGTAGAATAATGATGAGTCAAGCAATTTAGACAATATAAAATGACATAAAGTAAGAGAATAAGAAAAGGGATTTATAGAATAAGATTAATGAATACACAAGGTAAAAATCAAGCTACAAGTGTGATAATCAAAAGCAGAGAAAAATCTTGAGCTTCCTCTTGTCAACCACAAGGGACTTCCCTTTTAATTGCCTCCTCTGACTTGCGGGGAATATGAGGATGGAGCCTTTTCTTCACCCCACCAAACATATAATAATGATAATAATATTAATAATAATAATGCTAATCATCAAATCTTTTGGCTTCTCCCGTCAGGGGTCTCCACATTAGATCAATTATCTCCATATCCCCCTATCTCCTGCATCCTCCTGTCACACCACACACCCTCATGTCTTCTCTCACCACATCCATAAATCTTCTCTTTGGTCTACCTCTCCCCCCTCTACCTGGCAGTTGCAGCCTTCTCCAAAAATACTCTTCATCTCTCCTCAGATCATGCCCAAAACATCTCTATCTTGCTTCTCTCAGCATGTCCCCAAATATTAGTAAAAATTCATACCTGGAATAAAACTGGATTTCGAAATCTGAGTTGGGTATTTCATCAACTTTAAGAGACGAGGGATCTCCTCTTCGAATTTTTTGGGAAGTTTGTAGTTGTATTCAAAATGGCCATACAAAAACTGCAAAGAAGAAAAAATAAATAAATAAGAAAAATTAAGTTTTAACATCTTAAAAGAATTATTTTCCGTCCACCTCTGCAGCTTTTACTGTGCTAAGCTTAAGCAATGTAATAAGTCAGACAATAATTTTACTCAGCTGCCCTGTACTATGGAATTTTCAGTTACTTATAAGTTACTGAAAAAAAAAACCAGGAGAGTACTTGCAACAATACACCAATGGAACCACATACTTCACTCCAAACTCTAACAATTTACTCATATATACCAATAAAGATTTACAAAAATATAAAGAATAAACCAGAGAAAGAAGTTACTAAAATTAACTTCCTCTTTAAAACTTACATTAAATATATCAATGAACATTTTCGTCTGAGGATTAAGTAGCATTCTCCGGTCAACTTGAAAATGGCAACCACTGCACGACAGATAATCCAAGATTTTCTCAATGCACTCGCTTTTGAAGCCAACATCTCCGACTGGACGAGTATCTTTCCTGTTCTTACCGCCGATGCTGGAGTTTCGACCTTGATCCATGGACTGCCTATCAATCCAATATCCTTATACACCATTTTGTGAGACTAACAATTCATTATTCAAAACTACTTTGTGAAAACTCAGTAAAAGAACTGCTGGCTCACTCAGTATAAAGAATTAACAAATATGACTGATATTCTATAAATTGTTCTGACAAGAGAATATTCAAGTGATGGTGAGTAAATTCTTCAAATTTGCAAAGGTACTATTAATAACAAAAAGAAAACCAGTGGTCTACAACACACCTATTAGCACTATTAGCACTATAAGGAGGTGCTAAAGTGTTACTCGATGGCACATTACTGCGCAGTGGCGTGTACCGAGGAATATTACTTCGCACAGGCGTCAAACGAGCAAAAAGTTGGGACAGTCTCGGGTTGCCATCTGCACTACTGCGAATCTTCTTGGCCTGCTGTCCTGAGTTTTGTCTGCGAGAAAGGATAAGTAAACAAAGACTACAATGGTCACATACTTATGAAAATCTGTCTTCAAATTAGTTCGTTAGCAAACACCATATGATCTATATTGCTCACACTCTTGGGTAGTTCTTTATCACAGACCATCTGTGATGAGATGTAAATAATGACAATGGGCAAAAAACAGCGATGATGTATATACCTTGTTTAACTCAAGTATAATCGTTTTAAAATTTATTATCCATACACTATAGTTAATTGTTTGATCATTTAAAGTTATAATTAATTCATTAATACTCGATTGTTTGATAATTGAAAGATTTGGTGATGGTTAGTTTTTTTTGCTACCTATAACAACAGGCTTATATGGGCACTAGTTGTACTGCCTGGACAGCACAGTTGTTAAAGCGTCGGATCGATAAAGCACACTAAGCTGTGGATTTCTAATCTAGCGGGCCCAGGTTCGAAACCTGACAAGGAAGATAGATTATTTGGAAGACATCTAATTAAGGTATTCTTATATTTAATCATTTCTAATCCAGGATATTTAACAATGCCATGTTTTTACTTTGACTGGGGATTAATAGCAACTCATGAAACGGCCGGCAAACAAACATAGGTTAGCTAAGACTCATCTGTAAATCTAACATAAACAGCTACACTGCATATATACATACATACATATACCTTGGCTGTTTCCCCCTTAAATTGGGGGGTAGCCGACATCAAAAAAGGAAAACAGTTTGGGGAGAAGTTATTCTCCCCCCCCCCACTCCCCTTCTTCTTTGATAATTGCATAAAAATATCAGAATTGACACACCTCCTAGATGATGAATTGCAAGAATTCTTGGGCTTCAGAATATTTGGGCGCTGGGCGCTTCCCATTCCAAAATTGGACCTCTTCATCCTCACCTGTGAGAGCAATAGAGACAAAAACGAATCAACACCTTCAATATTTTACATTATAGAGTATTTGAAGCTAAAGTAAACATACTTACCAATGCTCACACCATGAAAACTTGAATCATGTAACGTCATAATCCTATTAATGAAAAAGCTCGTAAATCACTAGTTTTTTTTTTTTTTTTTTTTTTGGTTAGCATACAATATTGCCAAAGGTTCTCAAGGTCATATTCATTTAAAATACATCAGAAATCATGTGAAAAAAAAATGTTCTTCACCTCCAAGTTAAGATGGGTGCAATAGTAAAAACTAACTCCATTATTTGATAAGGAGACTATTTGACCAATCTGAGCCTCCAATCAACTGAATACAAATGATTGCTTTAGATTGATAAATTACTATTCAACTCATTTTGTTCACAAGTAAGTGTCCTGAGCTAGTAATTCCCCTTCTCCTGGTTGGTTTTCAGTTTTGCACACTGAAACACTTATCGATTAAGATTCTCATTATTCATTCCTTCCATAGCCTATTCGAGAAATCAGTGTTGCCACCGCTTCCTGAAATGTGCAGCGCTGATGTATAAACACCCAAATTCACCCTTTTAAGGTACATAAGGCTTCACATTTGAGTTAGATTAAGTTAGTTGGGTTAGGTAAGGTTAATTTGATTTTTTTAAATAAGTGCCCACGGCCCCCTAGCAATATCAGATAAATTTTTAGAACAGAGGATTATTCTCTTACAATAATAAAACCGCATTTTTCTGATAGTTTTCTTAGTGAAATAAACGAATCTGAACTCCATTTCTGGCGAAAAAAACATTTTTGATGCGTCCTATCTTAACCTGTCTTAGGGAAACGGGTTTTGCCTTAAACGGGGGCTCTGCCCCCGAACCCCTTAATGGTTATATTTTCCCTAACCAGGAGACTATGTCCCCAGACCCCCCTTAAGGGAACAATGTTTTCGCACCAGAAATGGAGTTCAGATTCGATTATTTCACAACAAAAACTATCAGAAAAGTGGAGTTTTATTATTGTGAGAGAAAAATCCCCTCTTCTAATATAATACCCAATATCAGCCCTAACCAAAAAAGTAGTGAAATTTTCACATTCATTCAAATCACATCAAAAGGTATCAGAAAAAAATGATTTAGTACAAAAATTAAAGGGATTCACAAAGCAAATCTTAACCCTTATATCTAAGAATGCATTAGAAAATCTGAGACTGTAATATACTGTACTGTCAAGTCCCACTCCCAAGAGGGTGTATAAGTAAACAAAATAACATTATGGAGGTAAACTCATTCCCATAAGGGTAAACAGTCCTACTGTGATTGGTTTTATGTCACAGACTCCCTTTTCTACTATGGGCTAGGACGGTGCTGTCTTGCGAAGGACTTTGGTTTAGGCAGAGAGACTGTTACCCTAAGTGAATGTCCTTTCTATACTCTGACCGTGGTGGGTCTCGAACCTCACATTCAATGTAATTATCAACCACTTAACCTAACCAAACTATAACCAACCCTAAAGCAATTGCTGCAATCACTTAAAACAAACCTACGAGCGAACCATGTCATAACTCTTATTATAATTAATATACCAGCTCTAAATATGAATTTACAGCTTTTTTGCAGCATTAATAAACTTAAAAAATGGCATTCACGAGGTCGAAAGATCGGTTCCCGTCCAAGACCGAGAGTTTAAGCTGTTTACTGGCAGGAACTGCTGTGGTTGGACACCACAGTGGGGGGTTGGGGCTTGCCCTGGCTGACGAATACCCATTGTATTGAAATGGAAAGAAAGTTTATTTATTTATTTATTTATTTATTTATTTGATACTTACTTCAAGGCGACAACTTCCATATATATAAACACACAAAAAAACGCTATTGACAAAAGTTTGTCGGTTGGGATCAGATAACTATGGGATAGGAAAACTGGTGATGGCTTAAAAATAAATTCTCTTAGCCAGGTAACCTTAATATCTGGAAAATTAGATTGGAAGAATGTTGGGGAAAACTTGGTCACATTTGAAAACAACGGTAAAGCGTTCGAGTATAACACACACACACACACACACACACACACACACACACACACAAATATATATATATATATATATATATATATATATATATATATATATATATATATATATATATATATATATATATATATATATATATAGTATTTTTACCTTTAACTCCTAGATTTTAATTTTAGATTATCTTAGCGCAAAGTTAATTTTACATTTTTTCTTTTTCACAAAACTTTTCTGCATAAAATTGCATATGTAGAATGTGTCTATATTACCGCTGACTGTAAGTTCGTTCTTTTTTTCTTTTTTTCTTTTTTTTATGCTATGGCGACTTTAATTTCTTGGGTGGTATTAAAATGAAAAAAAATTATTAGTTTATATTTGAATGCTGTTAAGAAAATCATAGAGATGAAAGCGATCTAACTCACTCAATCCGAACTTAAATATATGGACGCCATATTGTTTTACCCAAGAACTCACTCCAAAAGTGTTGTACTATTTTAATATTCAAATTAAAATTAAAAATTTGATTTCCATTGTTACAAATTCATAGTTTTAAGCTTCGTAAGATAAATGTAGAATTCGCGGATTACTGACTGAAGTGTATAAAATCAGCCATGGGTTTGAGAATGTAGGTATGAATGATTATTTTGAATTTAATAGTAATAACACAAGAAAGAATACCTGCAAAAAAAGGGGGGGGACATGCTAGAACGGTCACCAAAGCAAACGCATTTAGTATTCGGTTTTTTTTAAATCCGTGGAATGACCTCCATGAATATGTTGTTAGTGCTCCATCAATAGGTGCCATTAAGAGCAGACTGGAATCAAAGCAACTAGTACTGCTTTCTTAACTAATTGACGATTTCTTTCCTTTAGTTAAGATTGGATGGTGAGCATTTGATATCAAGTACCAGAATAGATTGTACGAGGAACCAGGAGCCAGTGCTCGAACTGGTTACAACCACAAAAATAAAATAGCTAAGTCCAACGCTTAGAATAATAAGTTGAGGTGGGACCACAATAAGTTTTATTCTCCCACTAATAAAAAAAAAATAGGTAAGTAAAATAGATAAGTAAGGAAGTAATTTTTTTTTTGGGGGGGGTTGGTGTCTGAATAGTAGATAATTGGAATCCGCTAAGTGAGAAAACAATAAATGCTCTCTCTCTCTCTCTCTCTCTCTCTCTCTCTCTCTCTCTCTCTCTCTCTCTCTCTCTCTCTCTCTCTCTCTCTCTCGACCTCAAATCTGCCTTCGATATAGCCAACAAGGAAATTATTCTTGACCAGCTGGTGGACTTTGGAGTTCGGGGGAACATACTGAAATGGATACGGGGATATCTCTGCAACAGAACATCAAGTGTCCTTTTTAAAGGGTCGCATAGCTCCTATGAATGGTTTGAACTGGGTACTCCTCAGGAGGGTGTGCTAAGTCCTTTTCTATTCAATATCCTTATGCATCGTCTACTCTCCCTCCTTCCTGTCATCCCCAGTACTACAGTTACCTGCTATGCGGACGACATATGCATCCACACGACCTCAACTCACGACCTTCAGCACATGCTCCATGATTTTTACGTGTCTGCTACCTCCTGTGGCCTTATTATCTCCCCAGAAAAAAGCAGGATTTTTACTTCACGCAACTGCAGAGCACTGCCCGCATTCGCCATGGGTGGTAATGTCATCCCTCACTGCACACAGTACACGTATTTAGGTGCACTAGTCCGGATCACCCCAGCTATACCTGCACGTCAACGAATTCATCCCTTTGTGAAGAGCCTTCTTGACCGTCTTGAGCCCCGCTTTGCACCTGTCAAGTGGCTTGCCAACAATGCTGCAGGAGTCTCCATCCCAGTGGCAAGGACCCTCTACATCCTACTACTTCGGTCTGTGGTTGACTATCTGTCTCCTGCCTTGTGTCAACTTCCTAGACCAGCTCTCGAGCCGCTTGAAAAGTTCCAGAATCGAGTCATGAGATTTATCTTGGGATGTTCTCTCTCTACCCGTATTGTGAGTATGCAGTTGGAGCTCAACTTGCCCCCTCTTGTGGAGAGGATTTATGCCAATGTGTCCTATTTTACTGTTAAGTGTCTTCACTACCCCTTTCTTGCTCCGTACTTCTCTGCTGTCATGAGGACGTCCCTGGATCCAGACGCACCCAGGCTCCCACTTCGAGCAGGAGGTCATAACCTTATCAGGGTGGTGAGTGACATTCTCCGTGGCCTTGACATCGACCTGCCAGTGCAGGCGGCTGTCCCAGATTTACCACCCTGGCGTGTCCCCCTCCCCGCTGTCACATATACACCGACCTCGAAGGATGTCTATCCCCCCTTGCAGAGACAGTTAGCTCTGGAGACTATCGCTGATGTATCCACGTCTGTCCCTGCAGCACACCACGTCTATGCTGATGGTTCTGTGCAAGCAGATGGGAGGGCGGCATGTGCTGTGTTTTCCCCCACCATGGAGCCGCCTGTGCCGGCTGATTCATGGATTGGCCGTAGACTACCCACCTCGTCGAGCTCCACCTACTGTGAACTGAATGCCATCTTGGATGCCGTGACTCTCCTTGTTTGATGACGAGTGAATGGGGTAATAATTTGTGACTCCCAATCGGCCCTACAAGCCCTATCCTCGCCAAGACCTATCTGTGGCCGTGCTGTGGGAGATATACTATGTCGCCTCGCTGCCGCTCGGGATGCTTCTCTTGTTGTGTCATTTGTATGGACTCCATCCCACATTGGGCTGACTGGCAACGACACAGCAGATCGTCTTGCCAAGGCGGCCTGTATGCTGCATGGGCATGCTGTGGACGCTGAGCCCTCCCTCCGATGCCTACGTAACATCATCTACTCAGCTGGGTTTGCCATTACGGTCCAGCGCAGGGACACGGAGAGGGCCAACAGTGTGTCCATACAGCACCATGATCACTTTCTTTACAGTCGCTACAAGTATCGCAGACGCGGGTTAATGGTGCGGAAAAACAATGTAGTTAGTGCTCAGCTCAGAATGGGGTATCGGCCTTTATGGCAGGTCTCCCAGACTCTAGATATGCCACAGTACACCTCCTGTAAATTATGCGACCGTCCTAATGTTAACACTCTTGACCACTATTGTCTTCAGTGCCTCACAGTGAGAGATGTTTTACCACGAGGTCAGAACTTAATACAGATCTGCTCATTTTTACTTAATGATGACAACCTTGATGTTATTCTTGCTCGTTATCCTCACTTTGGTGGCCATTAATTATATTGAATTATACATATATTTTCTGTATGTTGCTGTATAATTCTGTTTGTGCATTCTGCGTTTCTCTGAGCTTTACTTTTGCATATAATGTACTCTGTGCTGCCATACTGTGAGTTGTGTGTTAGTATGCAGCAATGTTTTATCAATGTGTACACCTCCCTGTAAACTATGTTCAATTCTTGGTTTTGTATCCATTTGAAGCATTATTTGTATGAACTCATGTAATGTCTGACGCCTTGGCGCAATAAATTAATAAAATAAAATAATAATCTCTCTCTCTCTCTCTCTCTCTCTCTCTCTCTCTATATATATATATATATATATATATATATATATATATATATATATATATATATATATATATATATATATATATATATATATATATATATATATATATATATATATATAAGTAGTCGCCGTGGCTCAACGGTAGCGTACGCGACTCTGAGGAGTCAGGTCGAGGGTTCGCGCCCCGTCACGGTCTGAGGTTAGCAAGGGCATGCACTCAGGATAAAGATTACATCTGCCAAAACAAGTCCTTCGCAAGAAGGCATCCGCCCTAGCCCTTGGTAGAAAAGGGAGTTTGACGTAAAACCGGAACAAAATCGAATATATATATATATATATATATATATATATATATATATATATATATATATATATATATATATATATATATATATATATAGGCGGGCACAATATCAAAGAATAGCCTCACCGTATTCCCTGCGTGTCGTAAAAGGCGACTAAAAGTGGACGGGGCGGGGGGACTGGGAATCCCCCCCCTTGTACCAACCTCCTGTGAGACGTCAAAGAAGAAGGGGAGTGGGGGGGAGAATAACTTCTCCCCAAACTGTTTTCCTTTTTTGATGTCGGCTACCCCCCAATTAAAGGGGGAAACAGCCAAGGTATATATATATATATATATATATATATATATATATATATATATATATATATATATATATATATATATATATATATATATATATATATATATATATAGATATATATAAAGATATAGATATATATAAAACAGGAACCTCGTGTCATATTTAATACTCAATCTGCGAATGAGGCAAAAGGCGGGTTAAGTCCACTCTAGTCGCAGATTAAGCACCTAAAATGGCAGCTTCCCATTCTGCTTTTGTTCAAGAATGTAAATTCCATATATCTGAAAAAAAAATAATTATACTTATTGAAAAAAAAAATTTCAGCACAAATATAGAAAAAAATATATAAAATATAAAGCAAGTGTAAATATAGAACAAAATATTAAGTAAAAGATAAAATATAGATATAGATAAAATATTAAGTATTAATGATAGTATGAAGTTAGAACAAAAATATTAAGTTTGAATATAGGACAAAAATATCATGTATAGAGAAAAATAGTAAGTTTAAAGAGATAAAGCAAAATATATTATTTTATTATTATTTGAATATAAAAGGAAGTATTAAGTATAAAAAAGCTATTAAGTATTAAAAAAAATGAAGTATAAATCTAGAAAAATTGTAAACCATAATTAAAGAAGAAAATGTAGAATGTAAAGGTAGCAATAGATATTAAATATAAATATAGAAAAGAATATTAAGATAAAACATTATATGAAGCCTAAATATAAGGAGATATTAAGAATGAAAAATATATTAAGTGTAAATACAAAGAGATAATAAGTATAATAAATGATATTAAGCATAAATGTCAAGAGATATTGAGTATAAAGATAGAAAGTAAATTTATGATAAGCATGACCTGATGACGTTGACGACGCCATATTGTAAACAATAGACAGTAAACCCCTTGTGAGTATTTACGTCACTGTAAGTACCTAATTATTTTGTATGGTTCAGTATGAACTAAGAACCATGTGCTTTCTAATTACGCCACACGTAAATTAACTCTAATTATCTCTAAGTCTCGTAAATGACTTCCATTGTGGAAGAAAACAACATTAAATGTAACAATAATGAGGTGAAAACGTAATATTTTCTCTCCACATTGCAGTCATTTTTTTTTTTTTTTAAGTTCTGGGTCAGATTGTCATCTTAAATATAATAGAAAATAATAGTAATGGCTAAATAGGCGAGATTAATTATTATTTGAAATATTTAGACATTTTAAATAACCTAACAACAACCTTCTGTGTTTTCTCGTGTGAATGATTATTTTTGCACTCTTAAACAAGCCAATACTTTACAATATATTTTTCCCCCTAAATTTGTGTCTTATTGTTATATGTGTATCATTCGGAGGGGACGGTTATGATTCGTTTTATGCACCCTTTCAAGTTTTGGAATAAATTGTTTTTTCTGAATTGATTTGGATGTGTGTTCAGTTATTCTCATAACTGTATTCCTCGGAAATAACTTTTTTTTTTTAAATTACGTGGCGGAATTGGTAGGCAGTGGGGGGGTACTTACATTACCATATCAAAGTAATCTAACCTAATCTAACTCAACTCGCCTAACCTAAGTTAAGCCTGAAGCCCTGGATGCCCTTCCTATCACCCCGCTGTGGGCTCGAACGTTCGTCTGTCACTTCCTGACTCGAGCATTCTGCCGCTACAACACAGCAGCCTCACTTTTAAATTAATTTCATACTTAAATATAAACGTTCCCCTCTGTCTCTGAGAAGTATCCAAGAGAATAAATATCTTTGATAATATGAACACACAACATATTACGGAGGTAACTGTAGAGAGATACAAAAAACGCTTGTGAGTGTGAGAAGAAATATGATGAAGTAAATATATCTAGTATTGTTGTTGCTGAGTACATAAGAATTAAACAGGGAAAAAAAAATCATACTCTACAAGCACAATTAAAACTTGTTTCAGTAGTCCATCAAAATATCTAATTACAATACATTGCTTCATAACATATGGTAATGCATTCAGTTATAAACGACCTAATGGAGTCTGTGCAGTCCAGTAATAAGCTTTTCGCTGATGATGCCAAACTATTTAAAACGATCAGGACACCTACAGATGGAGATATACTTCCGGAAGATATTAGCAGACTACTAGATTGAAGCAGATGGTGGCTCCTTAATTTCAGTGAGGAATTGTCAGGTGATGCATGCAGTATTATATGGGCAACACTCTACTAAACATCATTGAGGAAGAAAAGGACCTAGGTGTATATGTTACCCCAAATTTGAAGCCGACACTACAAGTAGCTAAGACAGTGGCCAGTGCAAATTCCATGGTGGGGCTTCTTAGAAAAACATATACCTTTCGTGACAAGGAAATGTTCCTACCGTTGTACAAGTCTCTGATTAGACCCCGGCTGGAATACAATAAACAGGCGTGGGCCCCATACACCCATCGAGATATTAACAAGCTTGAACAAGTGCAACGGGGTGCCACAAAGGTAGTCCCTGAACTATCTGAATTACAATGTGAGGAGAGGCTGACCCGTCTTGGACTTACCACACTGGAGGAAAGAAGAATATGGGGCGATATGATACAAACTTATAAAATTTTACTCCACGGTATCTACTCAGCGATGGTCACTTTCTGCAACTTGCAGCAGCAGAGGACAGCCTGAAGCTGGTAAAACCCAGACAGCGAACCACCAAGAGGAACAATTTCTTTAATTCAAGAATTGTAAACCACTGGAATAGTTTCCCTAATGACATTGTAATGACCCAGAGTGTTAATTCGTTCAAAAACTCATACAACAAGCATGTTGAGACTGAAAGACTGAGAAAAGGCACTCTCTATGAGCACTGACACCTATGCCTCTTTAAGCGTCAATAGGTAAGCATCAGTTCAAGTGGATAAGGAAATTAAAATACGTTTTACCAAACCATGGTATTTCCTTCAGATAACTTAGTTCATTAAGCGTAAAAGAAATGATTGATATAGAAATTCACAACACCACTACCAAACAAGAAACCTGAAATTGCATGTTGTAAATGACGCTAATGCGTTATTTTAAAAGAAACTCTTCAGTAATGCGAATGAAAATAATTTGACAATTTATCAGAAATGATCTATTAAACCTTCACTTATGCTAAATATACATCAGACAATATAAATTTTTTTTTCTCTGTTTTGCACTGGTAAAAATGGATAATACTAAGATGCACAATGATATATATATATATATATATATATATATATATATATATATATATATATATATATATATATATATATATATATATATATATATATATATATATATATATATAACTGTTTAAGCCCCGTATCATAAACCTTGATATGACAACTGCTGTAATAAATTTTAGTGTTTTTTATGATCCTTAACTCCTGTTTTAATAATACTACGGCTATATAAAGGTGCCATTTTGTCGTCTTTGTTGATTCACGCATGTTCGAAAGCTTTTCGTGTCTAATAAACAGTTACTGTATGTTTTTGTTCTTGCCAAATGTTTTCCAGCAGAATTTGGATGCCAAATTTTACTGAAGCAAATTGGTTCTTTATTAACTCTCAGAGGGCAGGCAGTCTATGGAAAACATGCTACCTTTTGCATTTGATTACACACTAATGTCCATCCAATTGGGGGGAAAAAAAGCTACCACACACCACCAGAAAACATGGAATGCCATAGCAAGTGTTCTGGTACCCATTTTGTTTTGAAACATCAACCAAGTGCAATTTGTATGCTAGTGAGAAGATGCAGTCCGTACTTAATTGCTTAATGAATATTTCTCACTCTCAGATTGGGCCATGAAATGGTTGAGGGCATGAATGGGCACGCTAAAGAGGATGGGCCAGGATCTGCTGTGGGAGACGACGATAACATATGCCGTGACTTTTTGCGAAATGTGTGCCGAAGAGGCAAGAGATGCAAGTACCAACACCCAGATGACATAGAGCCGGGACCCATAGGCAGTAACCAGGTCAAAACAGAATTAACGTTTTGCCATGACTTCCAGAATGGAAACTGTTCTCGACCAATGTGCAGGTAGGCATTCAGATTTTTATGATTTCTTTATTTCCGATTCTTACATGAGCTCTAATTTTTACACATTGTATACCATGCATCGTAATAGTAAGACGTTACTTTTATCTTTGATCTGTGTGTCTTTTAACAATATAACTCAGTGAAGATTTTATATATATATATATATATATATATATATATATATATATATATATATATATATATATATATATATATATATATATATATATATATATACTATATATATATACATATATATATATATATATATATATATATATACACACACACAGTGTTACCCCGGTTATTCGCGCTTCTTGGTTCGCGTTCTCACTCTATTGCGTTTTTTTTTTTTTTTTATAAATTATTATTTTATTTTATGGGTATACGCAAAAATATTAAAAGATTGAAAATTTTTTTTTTCAGTATTTTAATTTTTTTATTGAAATTTACGTTGCGTGCTGTTATTTATAATGTAAAGGGTGTTTTTTTAACAGTGCAGGGAGGGTTTATACAGTACGTAAACGAAAAAATAATTGTAAATGAGTATGTATGTCACGTCATTATCACTTCATTCACCGTAATTTTATCTATCACTTTCATAAAACTTTACGTTGCTTGCTGTTATTTATAATGTAATGGGTGTTTTTTTAACAGTGCAGGGAGGGTTTATACAGTACGTAAACGAAAAAATAATTGTAAATGAGTATGTATGTCACGTCATTATCACTTCATTCACCGTAATTTTATCTATCACTTTCATAAAACTTTACGTTGCTTGCTGTTATTTATAATGTGAAGGGTGTTTTTTTAACAGTGCAGGGAGGGTTTATACAGTACGTAAACGAAAAAATAATTGTAAATGAGTATGTATGTCATGTCATTATCACGCCATTCACCGTAATTTTATCTATCACTTTCATAAAAATTTACGTTGCTTGCTGTTATTTATAATGTAATGGGTGATTTTTTAACAGTTGCAGGGAGGGTTTATACGGTACGTAAACGAAAAAATAATTGTAAATGAGTATGTATGTCACGTCATTATCACCTCATTCACCGTAATTTTATCTATCACTTTCATAAAACTTTACGTTGCTTGCTGTTATTTATAATGTAAAGGGTGTTTTTTTAACAGTGCAGGGAGGGTTTATACAGTACGTAAACGTAAAAATAATTGTAAATTAGTATGTATGTCACGTCATTATCACCTCATTCACCGTAATTTTATCTATCACTTTCATAAAACTTTACGTTGCTTGCTGTTATTTATAATGTAAAGGGTGTTTTTTTAACAGTGCAGGGAGGGTTTATACAGTACGTAAACGAAAAAATAATTGTAAATGAGTATGTATGTCACGTCATTATCACTTCATTCACCGTAATTTTATCTATCACTTTCATAAAACTTTACGTTGCTTGCTGTAATTTATAATGTAAAGGGTGTTTTTTTAACAGTGCAGGGAGGGTTTATACAGTACGTAAACGAAAAAATAATTGTAAATGAGTATGTATGTCACGTCATTATCACCTCATTCACCGTAATTTTATCTATCACTTTCATAAAAATTTACGTTGCTTGCTGTTATTTATAATGTAAAGGGTGTTTTTTTAACAGTGCAGGGAGAGTTTATACAGAGTAAACGTAAAAATATATTAAAATATCTATGTACATATAGGCGGATCCTACTTCGCAGATTTCCTGGTTCGCGCCTGGTCCCGGAACCCAACTACCGCGATAAGTGAGGCAACACTGTATATATATATATATATATATATATATATATATATATATATATATATATATATATATATATATATATATATATATATATATATATATATATATATATATATATATATATATATTAGCTCTGTGTAAAGAAAGGAAGGCCCTGCATGGATATTTTCGTTTTTAGGCCTTACTTTAGGATTGGTAGTAATGGAAATCTCTGATTATTGTATAGTACAGTATTAGAAATGGCTTTGCAATGTCTGATATATTTGTCTAAGTTTTATTTCTCTTTAGGCTTATACTGTTATAAAATAATCAACTCTTACCATACAAATTTAGTATACATATACTGTTTTATTCGTATTGTCTGTTTATCAATAAAGAGGAGTGTCATTGTCCTGTCATTGTATAGTTTTGTGTGTTTGTATTTATGGAATTTGAGTGTAACTTCTTTACTTGAAGTTATGTTTTTTGTTCCGAAGGTTTATTCATTGTACGTGTGAAGATGAGGATTATTATCTCAGAACTGGTGACATCCCCCCTCACATTTTGGACCAAGCTATCCGGAGAGGACAGATTAATGACGCCACCCTCGATGGTGATATTCCAGTATGCAAGGTAATTTTTGGAGCTTAGTGAAATAGCATTTATTGCCGCCATGGTTGAATGATAATGCTCACGACCTTAATTCTTCAGGTCATTGATTCGAGACCACCACAGTTGGAGGTTAAAAAGAGCATTCACTCAGAGTAACAGTCGACGATGATATTCCTGTTTGCAAGGTAAATTTTGGAGATCAGTTGAATTACTTTTATTGCCGCTATGGCTGGATAGTAAGCTCGTGACTTTGATTTGTCAGACCTTTGGTTCGAGACCCGCCACGGTCTGAGATTAGAATGGGCATTCGCTTAGAGCACAGTTGCACTGCCAAAATTAAAAGTCCTTTGAAAGAAGGCACTATCCTAGTCCTTGATAAAAAAAGAGAGTCCATGATTTAAAACGAATCATACATGTAGAGAACACTTAACCTCTTCTCTTTTATTGCGAGTGTTAAATAATTAATTTTATTCTGTACCTTTCAATATTTTAATATTTTTAGGGGTATACTATTGAAAAAAAAAGTACAGCTTTGATAATTAATTTATATACATTGCAGATGAAAAATGATCGCAGTCTTGTAAAGAAATCCTCTTGAGAACAGTTTTGATCAAAGAAAGATGTATATAGTAAAGTCTAACGGCTAACATGAAATGCATTAAAGTATTAATGGCATGATTTTTCTCTATAATGGCTTTTTATTATTACCCTGGAATGCTTCACTGCAGTCGTGTATAATATGTTTTGTAACCACAATTATATACCTGTATTTAATAGAATTTTTGCAATAGACGCAAGGAACAGGAGAATATGAAGACAAAGAATCACTTTTAATGCTTGAAATAAAATGATTAATTAGTGCTTACCATTCTCAACTTTACAGGTGACATTCATAAGCAGCATTTTTCAACTGTTGTGGGGTTATTTAATAATGGGATACAGTATTGTATAGCAGGGAAGGTGAGACATAGCAGTTAGCAACTATTGATTATACACCTACTTTGCTTTTCACGTGTGTTTATAATTCGTGACATTGGAATAACGCCCCTAAAAGATAATAGTAAAAACATACGAAATTTGCGAATAATGCCAAAATTTTTTTTTTTTTTTTTTAATTTTAGTAAATAATCTACCACCTCAGAGGCGCTTTTCTGCCATGCTCCTCCTCTTTTACCGCTTATTGCAATCAGATATTATGAAGATAATGGAAAAAAAGCATTAAGAACAAACTTGCGATATAATATCGTCAGGGAAATAGCGTGAGAGGGTGCATCAGCTGATAAGGAGGCGGCAAAACGTTTGCAGATAGAGGTTCGTTCTCCCGCATCCTCCTCTTCTACCGCTTAATGCGATCGGATATTATGAAGAGAATTGAAAAAAGCATTAAGAACAAACAGCAAACAAACTTGCGATATAATATCGTCAGGGAAATAGCCTGCGAGGGTGCATCAGCTGATACAGAGGTGGGAAAACGTTTGCAGATAGAGGTTCGTTCTCCCGCATCCTCCTCCTCTTCTACCGCTTAATGCGATCAGATATTATGAAGAGAATTGAAAAAAAGCATTAAGAACAAACAGCAAACAAATTTGCGATATAATATCGTCAGGGAAATAGCCTGCGAGGGTGCATCAGCTGATACGGAGGTGGCAAAATATTTGCAGATAGAGGTTCGTTCCCCCGCATCCTCCTCCTCTTCTACCGCTTAATGCGATTGGATATTATGAAGAGAATTGAAAAAAGCATTAAGAACAGACAGCAAACAAACTTGCAATATAATATCGTCAGGGAAATAGCCTATGAGGGTGCATCAGCTGATACGGAGGTGGCAAAACGTTTGCAGGTAGAGGTTCGTTCTCCCGCATACTCCTTCTCTTCTACCACTTAATGCGATTGGATATTATAAAGAGAATGGAAAAAAAGCATTAAGAATAAACAGTAAACAAACTTGTGATATAATATTGTCAGGGAAATAGCGTGCTAGAGCAAAAACGTTTGCAGATAGAGGTTCGTTCTCCCGCATCCTCGTGCTCCCCGCCACCATGCACTTTCTAGTGTATGCCTGTTGCCCACTGCATAATAGAGTGCATTAATTTGTTTACTGTACAGTAAATCTGTGTATCTTTTATATTGTACACTATTTGCATGTTAATATAAATAACTACAGGTCTTTCTGCTTTGTTACTTACTTATAAAATATGTTTTACTTATCTTATATCTTTGGTATAGTGTGTCTATGTACGGTTGTGAAACGTATCTATGCCCATTATCATTGTTTCTTATGGAAAATGACTCGTTACATTACGCAAAAATTACAATACGCGGCACTTCTGAGAACCTATCTTCGCGTTATTACAAGAACTAGGTGTATATATATATATATTACAGCTGTTTAATATGCACTGCGAGTATGTGTGAAAAATTGAGTCTCTAATATATATATATATATATATATATAATATATATATATATATATAATAATATATATATATATATATATATATATATATATATATATATATATATATATATATATATATATATATATATATATATATATATATATATATTATTATTATTTTATTTTTTTTTCACCGTGGTTCAAACAGTAGCATCCGCGACTCTGAGGCGTCAGGTCGAGGGTTCGCACCCCGTCACGGTCTGAGGTTAGCAAGGGCATGCACTCAGGGTAAGGATTACATCTGCCAAAACAAGTCCTTCGCAAGAAGGCAACCGTCCTAGCCCTTAGTAGAGGAGGGAGTTCGAGACGTAAAACTGGAACATCTTTTTTTGGTTCGTCCCAGGTAGATTATCCAGGATTAGGTTCTCTTACTGCTTATATATTAAGAACTAAATATTAAGTAATTAATGCCGTTATTTAAAAACTGTTTAAGTTGAGTTGTCTAAATTGAGAGAGGTTGCATATATTTCCATATGTTTACAGGATTATCTAATGGGAGAATGTTCTCGCAAGAGAGGAGGAAAATGCAAATTTAGACATTTGACCTTGAGTGAATATGAACAAGCTGTTTACGGATCTAGCCAGACTAAGCAGTGTTCGCAGGACCTGCCCAACAGTGTCGGACCTCCTGATCCAAAGCGACAAAGATTTGACCCCAAACCGGTACCAACAGAGTTTGCCAGAGAAAGAGAGTATTTGAGAACACACGAAGATATGGGAAGAGAACTCATCTTAGGGCAGACCATGAGCTTACGTGAGTATCGTGACCGGGATAGAGAAAGAGACCGCAGAGGCTTAGAAGAAATACTTCTTCTGAGAAAGCAGATTGATGATTTGAAAAAAGATAATGCAACCCTTAAGAAAGAAAATTCTGACCTTCGAGCTACCAATGAATTTTTGCTGGACCAGGTAAGAAATCGAGACCCTCAAAATTAGTTGGCTATAGATATATAACTTCTAGTTTGCTGAAATATCTGCTTAAAACAATGTTTTCAATTATAGTTTTGTCCATATAAATAGGCTGGTGTGTAGTCATTATCAAAGTCCTACAGTTTAAACAATTTTAATTCAGGTCACAACTTTACGTCTGAGCAAAGCAAGCGGTAGCGTGACAGCAGTTACTGTGCCAGCAGTTAGTCTGGCCTCCACGATCCCTGTGGCAACAAGTGTGCAGCCGCTAACTGCTGCTCGGCTCTCTCAACCTCTCCCCATCACGTCGGATGGATCCGTCGTTGCTCTTCCGGCAGGACCTCCTCGGCCACCGCCCCAACCTCAGGCTCCTCAGCAAGCCCCCCCGCATTCTTTAGCTCCCCCTTCGCAGCAAGTAGCTGTAGCGCAGCCGGGTCCAGCCGTAGTGGGATCTGTTGGAGGGGTTCAGGTATCATTACCTCAAGCTACAGCCTTAACAGCTGTGTCTTTGTCAACAGTCAGTCTCAACCCCCAGATTGCTCCAGCAACCTCCATTGCCCCTTCCATGGCCCCCCCATCTGCACAGAATATGGCTCAAGCCATATCTATGAGCGGAGCTTCGGGTCATCTAGTGTCTTACCCTATCATGACACAGCCAGGCTTAAGGCCACAACTACAGTAATGTTTATGATTGCTCTTGCAGAGCCAAGGCTGTGTCTTACTGTGTATTATATGTCCTTTGTATGTGTTGTTTTTCATAAGATTTTCACCTTGCTATTAATACAGAAGTAATCATGATCATGACTGAAGTATTCAATTCAAAATGTAATCTGACTTCCTTTTCCTGTTAAGTACGTGATAGAAATGGTTTTGATAGGTATTTAATGCGAAAGCAGATTGATTGGAAGTCCTTCACTGTGGATGCTTGTAGTAGTAAGTGAGAAATATGAACACTGATTATTCAGATCCTCAACTGAGAAGGCCATTTCTCAACACTAGCAGTGGAATATACCTGATCCATTACTCGAAATATACCTGAGATTATGATTTGAAGCTACATTCACATACTTTGTAGGACTAAACCACACTCATTTTCATGGAAATTGATCACTACCAGTATTACAGATACAGATATATTGGTTTGGGTTTGAATTAATACATAATCATCACCAGGTTTATTCACCTAAAAGGATTTCTTCAAAATTCTTCATAAAATTGGTCATATAATAGTCACATACCATAATCATTCCTGATATGTCATATAATGCGGAACTTTATCAGTTCTAGTAATAATTCAGTCCATCTTCAACCCTTAAGTAGCATTTCTTCTATCGTATTTATTTGCCCGTAAATCAGTCCTTGAAGACTTTAAAATGTGTAAACATGTTAAAGAAATTTGGGTTGTATCTTCCTTAATGATGTTTGTATTGTTGTCATGGCAATTGAGGTGACTGATCTTATGAACTTTGGCTTAACAAGTTGCACGTATGTGATACGAAGCATTGTTACATAGTGTCTTTATCATTCACTCCTGTCATATTACTTGAAAGTAGCGTAACGGATTTTTAGATCTGCTGTTTGTATTTGAAGATAACGTATTGTATATAAACTCATAAATTTCTGTATTCTTTCATGGTTAACTTAGTTGTAGGGGAGAAAGAATAATTCTTTTGTATTCCTTGCATTTTTGCAACCTTTCATCACCAAGGAGGTAGGAGGAGCTGATTGAGGTATGTTTGGTTCTCGTGATTGTGTGTGCTCTGACTCGGTCACTCCTTTACAAGGGGGATTGCGAAACTGTGCAGTCATGTATGCATGTAGTTTTTTTGCAAAGGCGGAATAGAATGTAAATTGAGAGTAAAGGTTCATCTTTCCCATCTGCCCTGAATTAATTTTTTGTTATTGACACATCATGAGTGTTAAGTGAGGATGACTTGGATATGACCACATCCTGTAGCCTCCCATTATTTTTCGTTTGTGGCAAGCATGGTTTTCTGCAGTGGATATAAGTTCATGCTGGGAATTTTTCTCTTGTCAGTGAGAGATTGAAAAAAATAAACAATTTCCTATTAATGTAGATTTCCTATTTATTTTTATAGAAATTAACTTTACCTAGCTTTGACAGTACTGCAATAGGGTTCGGAACTAAGATTCGGGTTTCCTTGGCTTAGCCTGGTCTTATCATTATTATTATTATTATTATTATTGAATATATGCAGTAACTCATTTTTAAATGTCTTCAAAAAGTTTACCTTCTTTGTCAGGAATCGAATCAGGAACTCTAGACTAGAACCCCACAGCTTAGTCCACTGTACCACAGAGACTTTATTATTATTATTATTTTTTTTTTTAGAGAGAGAGAGAGTGTGTGATGTCAGGAGGGCAAAGATGATTGCCCTCATCGGACCTGGTAGTTGAATGTCACTGGTTTTAGTAATGCATTAATTTTTGCCAGTCCATTTCATATCGTGCACACTTCCCATCCACATGGATGTCAAAGCCTTTTTTGTGTAGGGACTCACTCACCCCCTAAAATCTTCACAAGTATCTACCCATCCTTTGTTTAAGATTGCCAGGTAGCCTAAAAGTTGCTAAAACTCATAGTACGTACTTGAGACGAGATGGTCCAAGTGAAATCATAATTCTGCTTGTTATCAAGAGTGTGAAAGATTTAAAAAAGAATATTAAATTCATTTTGTATTGGCTATTATTTGCAAAAAAGTAAAGCATGGAGGAAGGAATTCAATCCCATGGCTGTCCTTTTCATATTCGTCCGGCCTTTATCACACAGGAATATGGAGATGGTGTATTCGCTCTTCTTTATCACAGTATAAAGATGCCACAGCAGGCACATCTATTTATATGCATGAGAGGGAGTGGCTGAGTCAAGGCAAAATATTCTAACTCTTTGGGAAGAGAAAATACAGAAAAGGGGATTCCCAGTCCCCTCGTCCACCTTATATAGTTGACTCCTATAGCATACAGGAATTATTCTAGCCCCCCCTCCCTTAGGGAGGCACTTAAATCTAGTTCCTAAATTTTCAAGTGGGTTTTGTACATGATATTTCGTAGTAATTTAAATGTAGAGCTTTAATTCATGATATTGTTTGTCACACTTGAGCAAGATAGAAAATTATATTTTTTTTATACCTTTATGTTTATTAAAACTATTTAGTCTCACAGGAGCTGTACTGCATTATTTTTTTTAGCTTGTATATATAATAGGATTCATTAAATGTAGTACTGAATCAGTGTTGGAGAACAATACTTAACAAGTACATGATTTTTAACAAAGGAAGTCGTCATTAGTATGCAGATGGTTTAGAATACTGACATGAGATATTATTTTTTATTTTGGTAACCAATCTTTACATTATTTGCTTAAATGGTCTCATTAATTAAATGAAAATATATTTTCAACTGATATTTGAATATGTAAAAAGGATAATCAAACGTGTTTACTGTACTTTTTTTGTTTAATGAAGTTTCATTACAAGATGTATAAAAAGCATTAGGTATAGTAATAAATTTTATGTAGATATTTATTGGAGTTTTTATATATAAGACTGTGTGCAATTAAGTTGAAAGTGTAGTTATATCAATACAGAAGTAGGTTTGTGTTTTTAGTAAAATGAGACTGAAATTTGTTTTGTTTTTTTTCTTGAAAGGGTATTGTTGCTCTTTGCATATTATTTCCTTATTGTGTAGACTAATAATAATAGCATGGATGGCTACATAAGGGATTTTGTTCCATTAACCTTGTCTGTTCCAACTCGGGACAATCGTTGCCCATGGTTTGGAATTTTTATTTCTATAGCACTAATTTTTTAATAATGCATGATTTTAAGAAATTCTATTTTGTCAAAACATATCAATTAATATTTTTCAGATAAAAAACGGAGTTGAAATTGCCATACTCAATTATAAAATTTATTGAGGAAAGAGAGAACGAAAGAAAAAGAATGCTTTGAAACGCAATGAAAAACAGTGTGAGATTTTGTCATGCACTCTCCACCCCAGCTAGACGACTCCCAAGCCAGATGTACGAAGGTTCTTCAACTGTTATTCTCTCCCTCGTTTTCAGTTTCCTCCCTTACTTTATCAAGAGAAAGAGAGAGAGTATGATATGTTGGGCAGAGTCTGGCAGCCACCAGTGGCACCACTTATAATCAGTCTCACTCAGTAATTATGTGTATCATTCATTATCGTTAATACTTATTGGTCAGCATTTCTTCCATGATCATTGTATCATTAATAGGGTTTAGAGGTGGTGGTACTTAAGTAAACAATGTATAGTCATAAATGCAGAGGATTGCGAAAGTTCCAAGGCAAGCCACAAAGATGATGACAGAGATACGTAATCTTAGCTATAAGGAAAGGCTAAAGGAGTTAGACTTGCCACAACTCAAAGCTAGAAGAGAGAGGCAACTAATAACCAATCTCTGAAATCCTCAGTAGTTTGACACAGTGGTTAGGGAGCTATTCTTTGATATGGGTGACTAGGACTCTAAAGCTTCTTTGCCAAAGTAAGGAAGTACTGTTTTAGTATAAAAACAGTGGACAGTTTAAATTTCGCTAAGTGTGGAATGGTAAACCTTAATGCATTTAAATTTTTGAGGAAAGATATGTGTTATTAATTACACATTATTCAACCGAGCTGGAGACAGGGTATTACGACTACAGAGCGCTCTCTTGTCAGCAGAGTTTGGTAAATTCATGCTCGCTCTCTCTCTCGAGAAAGAGAAATGAAGTAGCAGATCTTTAACACACCCTGCCTGTCCTTACTTCTACCATCAATTAATTAGGGATTGCTACTGCTAAAGATGCTCAGTGCAACATAACAATAGCATAAGTGTGGGATTTTTGTCTCCAGCTACCATGTTGGAATACGATTAAGAAGAAGCTCACTGGGAAAGCTTCTGTTCACACAAGCTTTTTTTTTCTCTCTAATTTCTCATTTCACCATTTACAAAACTATGGTGAGGCCACAGCAGCTGCACCATGTTTCTTAATACAAGGTGGTCTCTGAAGAAAGGAAACAAGTCTTTTCCAACTACATTTATTACTCACTCGGCACTCTCATAAGCATTATCATTTTTGTATTTCTTCTTTATTAACTATATAGATATGGATGACTACACCTTTTAGACCACTCATTAATACTTACCATACTTGTCCTTAAAACTATTGATTGATTTAGCATTAACTACCTCCTCGCTTAGCGAATTCCAATTATCAACTACTCTGACACTAAAAAAGTACTTCTTACATCCTACAAAGGTTTCTTACAAAACTTAAAACTATGACCTCTCATTCTAGTGCCAGCCATATCAAAATATTGATCCCTACGCACTCTGTCAAACCGTCACCATATCTCCCTAAATTCTAGCTTCGAGTGAGGATAAGTCTAATTCCCTCAGCCTATCCTCATAACTGAGATTGCGTATTTCTGGCACCAGTTTCTTGGCATGTCTCTGAACTTTTTCCAGCTTAGTTACGTGCTTTTTCAAGTGTGGATTCCAAAAGGAAGCTGCATATTCAAACTTTGGCCTCACATAGGTAACAAATATTTCTGAACATTTCCTTGTCTGCTTGCCAGAAGACTACCCTTACATTTGCTAAGAAAACATTTGCTGCCCTTACTATGCCAATTATATGCATTTCTGGAGACAAATATGCTTATATGTTTACCCCTAGATCTCTCTCATTTTCTTCCTCTTGAAGTTCTGCTCCTGCCATTGAGTGGTCAGGCTGACATTTTGAAGTATTGAATTTCATTTTGTGAGAAATATGGGAAGATAGTAGATTGCTGCATACCTCACACCAAAGTAGGTGTAATTCATGCCAGAGAGAAATGGTTCGATAATGAGTGTAAAAGAGCTAAGGAGTGGAGAGAGAAATGCTGGAAAAGGTATAGGAGGAGAAAAAACATAAATGTCTGGCAAATCTACAAAAGAGCAAGAAATGATTACCTAAGCAAAAGAAGAGAGAGACTATGAGAGGGACATCACCAGGAAGGCTAAAGAAAATCCCAAGCTTTTCCACAGTTTTATCAGAGTAAAACTGAAGGTAAAAGAACAGGTTTTAAGGCTTAAGAGAGCGGATGGAAGCATCACCGAGACGGATGAAGAGATCTGCAAAGAATTGAACAAGGAGTTTGTTAGTATATACAGTAGAAAATTACCCACCCCCTCAGATTGCAAAGATAGAAACTCATGGGCCGGTATTAGAGAACATCAACTTTTCAGCCACAGAGGTATGCAAAGCGCTGATGGAGTTAGATGCCCATAAAGCTACAGGTCCTGATGATATATCCCCCCATGTACTTAAAAAATGCACAAACTCAATATCAGTGGCACTAAGTATCATATTTAAAAAGTCACTGGAGTCAAGGGAGATTCCAAGATGCTGGAAACAAGCAAACGTGATTCCTATCTTCAAAAAGATATGGCTCTAAACTATAGACCAGTTTCAATGACCAGCATAGTTTGCAAAGTTATAGAGAAACTACTAAGGAAACATATCTCTCTTCACTTGGAATCCTTCAACATTTTTGCTGGTGAGATGACATGGCTTCGGAGAAGGTAGATCAACAGTAACAAACTTTTTAGAATTCTATGATGAGGTAAACCGAATCTTACATTAAAGAGATTGGGCTGGGCAGATTGCATATTCCTAGACTTCCAGAAAGCATTTTACACTGTTCCACATGGGAGACTTAATAAAAAGCTGCAATACATCACAGTTGGCACAATAACTTTCTCATACAAAACTTTCTTAACATTCATTTCCAACCCTCTATTCTTCATCACTCCTTTCATCGCACCCAACACTTTACATCCTTCATTCACTCTGTGACACACATCTGCTTCCACTCCACCATTTGCAGCCATAACCGAGCCTAAATACTTAAACTGATAAACTTCCTCAAGTGTCTCTCCATTCAACATAACATTCAATCCAGCACCATCCTCATGCAATAGAAAAAAAAAATGACATGCAGCCCCACTACAAAGTATTTTAACAATGTTAAGAAAAATGTTAATATCTATTTATTGTACTCAATAATCCTCATTCCCCCCACTTGTAAAAGATTGACACAGTAAAAACAAATAAATACTTATTCTGGTTGGTTTTTCTTCCAATTCCCCTCCCAATACCATGACTCTCTTTAGAGAATATCACATAGGATGGGGGTGGCATTCCTAGTGCGCTCCACCCCATTAAATTAATTATTCTTTTTTTCAATTCCTCGTTTGGACAGCCTACTCGTCACACACCATAACTTAAGAAAATATAATGATCTGGTTCTAAAATAACGTAAGTTAATGCTAATTGCGTCGTTAAGCACTAAAAAGAACATTACATAATGCCGAAAATATATCTATAGTTTTAAGGACAAATATGATAAGTATAATTGAATGTAAAGTTGAACTGATCAGGAGACGAGGAGTTACGAACATAGGACTCTTTCCCATTAGCACAATTAGGTAATTACCTGAGAAGGGACATTAGAGTTCAGACTCAGAATATGTGCAAAGGTCAGCCTTTACATCGACTGACCAAGAGTCGTACATACCAAATCAAGAAGAAGAACAAAAGTGTGTCTTGAATCGTGTAATTGATGTGCGACTATTTTGAATTTGTATTTCCAGTTTTTCTATTGAGCCTTGAGGTGAGGTAAATATTTAAAGAGTAAAGTGAAGGCAAAGGGAAGTATTAAACAACTGCATGTTGTTTAGAGTTACAAATACTTTATGTATGTGCTTCCATTTTTTTTTCAAGCTTTTTCGTTTTCGGTATTTCTTTTAGGGCAGTTAGGTTTTAATCATATTCAACTTTTATTACAATTTCGAGGTATTATTTTAGAGATGGGGATTATTCTGTTACATTAATGAAACTGCATTTTTTCTGATAGTTTTCGATGTGGTATAAACGAATCTGAACCCCATTTTTGGCGCAAAAATCATTGTTTCCATAAGGGCGGTATTGGGTGCGTAGCCCCCCGTTAGGAAAAATATAACCCTAAGGGGTTCCGGAGGGCCATGCCCCTGATTACCCAGACGCATTCCCCTAGGATGGGTTTAGTTATGACGCACCAAAAATGTGTTTTGCGCCAGAAATGATGTTTACATTCCATTATGTCACAACGAAAACCATCAGAAAAATGCAATTTTATTATTGTAAGAGCATAATCCCCTCATCTAAAACTATACCCAATTTGTTAATAGGTTGGGTTAGGTCAGTAAACTTCAGTTACGAAACGAGTTGTGGTATTAAATAGTTCATCAGTTACCCGCCCAGTGTCAATTTTTAATTGACACCTCTATTGAAAAATAGAATATCCTGAACTTTATTTTATTGTATTTGGTAAGATTTGTTCATATCCAGTTCAGAAATGAGTTGATAATGAAATTGTTATTTTTCTTGTAATGTAGTTATATTTACCCCCATTTCATAACCGATTTGAAAATCCAAAATATTTTCTTATTTGTTTTTGATATTGTCAGTGTTCTGTGTCTTCATTTTACTCATTTGGGAGATTTTTTAATATATATATATATATATATATATATATATATATATATATATATATATATATATATATATATATATATATATATATATATAGTAAGTATAATTGTGGATTAAATTGGAAACAGTTTTGGTTTTAGATATTGCATCAGTTATCAACTTACCTGGAGGTGACAGACCCGCATTTGAGCCCGTGACGGGGCAATAGGAGGGGAATCCAGCCTGAATTTCCCCTCTTCAAACCAATCTTTGTCCATCCCCAAATGGGGCCTAAAAATGATACACAAAACGGGGAAAATATAAAATCAATTCATAAGGGGTATGAAAGTTAAAAGTTGCCTTTTTTTTAATCTTTCAATAGTCATTAACTTGCTGAGGGTGCGAAAATAAATATTTTCACTATATATCGTGATGATTTTCTATGTAAAAAGATTAATTTATTTCTATCAGTTGTTAGTGTCTTCTGCCCCATATCTGACATATATAACTACCAGAGTCAATCAATTTGCATCAGATAACTTAGAAAAACCACGTTTCCTAGTTTAATTTTATGGGAGTAAACCATACAGTGTCTTCTCCTAACTTAAGAGGCTTTGCCCTTCAATTTCCCTTTTCCAAATCCAACCAGCCTAATCAAGCTTGATCCAATGTTAAAAGGTACATTTGCCTTGACATCCCAAATGGTAAAAAGTTCCATAGAATATTATGATTATTTCAAACGTATTAGCTTTAGGGAAGACATAAAATATGAAGATGTTGAAATATATCTTTGCTTTCTCTCCCCCAACCCTAATGAGTTGATAATTGATGCTATACTGGCATTATCTAATCTAACCATAAACTCGTTTCGGGATACAATATAGAATTGTTTACCTATCATTTACATTGACACTCATGCGATAATGGTTTTGTTCATCATTTTGGTATACAGTGCTCCCTCGTTTATCGCGGGGGTTAGGTTTCGGGACCAGCCACGAAAGGTGGAAATCCGCAAAGTAGGAGCACCATATTTATTACAGGTATTTTACATTTATTTTAACCTTTACTGTATAAACCCTCCCTGCCCTGTTAACAACTCACCCTTTACTTTATTATGAATGTGATAGGTAAGCTTACCGTGAATGACGTGATGATGATGTTTACATGCTGCACAGCCAATGGCGGCCGACAGCCGAGAAACTTCTTCCTTCCTTCAGCATATCTATCAGTTTTACCTTATCTGCTGTGGTCAATATCTGCCGATTAGGCTCACTACCAGAAGCCTTAGAAGATGGAGGACGCTTGGGTGGCATTGCATGGGTTGAAATATAAAAGTTTCACAAAAAACACAGGCACAACGAGAAAGGCGCACACGTGAGTAACTGAATGGGTGTGTCGAGACAATGGAAAATGCTGGGAGTATCAAGCTTCAATCAAAAGGCCAATCAGACCCGAGTATACAGAACACAATTCTGTGATTCGTCGTCTCCCACCCATCAGCCAATAGCATCCCATGTACTATGTCACTTAGGTATCATAGTTTATATGATGCAATACTGTGAGTTGCATGTGTAAATTTATGTTTTTTACTATTTTTTACTGTTTTATTATTCTTAGGCTAGGAAGTACTATTTTTTATCAGTAAAATAATGAAAATACTAGAAATATTAATATGTACTATCTCACATTGGTGCGACCCTTTCGTTTTCCGAAACGCCGATACTGGTATCGTATTTTATATGCTGCAGTACTGTGAGTTACATGTTTAAATTTATGTTGAGGGAATCGATATAACAAGATATTGGTAGCAAAAAATCATCCTTAATGAACGAAGGGAGAGACCTGAGGAATTGCAGTGCCTTAAATAGGGAAGGGTTTGGCTACTTAGCTACATCCCAGGTGCCATCTTGCCTCTATGCAAGCACTCGCAGATATTGGTAGCAAAAAATCATCCTTAATGAACAAAGGGAGAGACTTGAGGAATTGCAGTGCCTTAAATAGGGAAGGGTTTGGCTACTTAGCTACATCCCAGGTGCCATCTTGCCTCTATGCAAGCACTTGCAGCCTGCCTCCTGTTCCTTCCTGTCCTATTATCCTTCCATAAGATGTTCACTTTGTATACTGATGATACTTGCAATTTTTTTATTTTTCATGAGATCTCCAATACAATATTTGGAATGGGTAATTGTAATCGGTTTTATGTCGCAGACTTTCAGCTCTTATAAGGGGTAGGTCAGTTCCTTCTTGTGAAAGACATTGGTTTTGGCAAGTGTGACAATTACCTTCAGTGAATGCCCTTTCTAACCTCAGACAGTGGCGGATCAAGAACCCTCGACCTGAAGAATCAAATTTGCAAGCGTTACCCAATGCCTCTTAGTTGCTTACACCTAGGAGGAGTTCTGTCTCTTACTGTGTGTATGTATATTGTTAGAACATTCTCTAAAAATGGAAATAATTATTTTAGTGAAACCTTAAAGAACATAGTCTAATATTACTTGATAATATGAGCACAAGAATAATTGATTACTTTTTATTCATTATGTCTATACTTGTTTTTTGTTTAAATTTTTAATGTTTTTTATGTTTTCAGTACCCTGGAATATCACAGATAGTGTTTGATCCTACTACATTTTTTTGAAGTCGGGGATTTTATTTCCTCACATCAAAACTTATGCATAATGAGCAGTGGAAGTAAGTATAACATTGTCTGAAATCTTTACATTATCACTTGATATGCCTACCGAATGGTAGACAGCAAGATCATAAATAGATCAATAAAAAATTTTGAGTATGGAAAAATTGATCATTGCTAGCAGAATTAATTAAAGTGATAAGAAAATATTCATATTTATTCATTTAAATTGTAATTTGTTAAATAGTGGCTTTAAATATCTGCCAAGTTGCAGTACAGTACTTATATGCTTTTAGAACATTATTTTTTCTCTTTATCTCAGAAAAGAAAGCATCACCACCAAGACTTCATAAGTTTATGCACCCGAGAAACCCCTATCGAACACCTCCAAGCTTCAAGAGTCTAGCTTTGAAATATCCAGAATTTAGAGCTCATTGTATTTATGAGCTCAATGGAAAGGTCAGATTAAATTTCAAAGACCCAAATGCTGTTCGTGCATTGACAACTTGCCTCCTTGATAAAGATTTTGACCTCAAAGTAAGTTTGCACTTATAATTTAAAGAGTGATTTTAGTAATTTTTAAAGTTGTTTAGTTTCATGCAAATGATAAATTATTCTTACAGTGTATATGGCATGTTTTTTAATAAGCTATGTAAACACATACACGTATGCTGTGCAGTCAATTGTAAGAAAAGTTAATGTACATCAAGATCACCATTGCTGTGTCCACATGAATCTTATGGAATTAAATATTTATCTTTTTGCAAGTAATGTTTTATGTTAATTTGTATAATATTTTTCTTTATTCAAAATCTGTAATTATTTGACAAGTGTGACCATTACTCATAGTGATTGCCCTTTCCTACCTCAGAACATGGTGGGCCACAAACCCCCGACCTTACGTATCAAAATCGTGAGTGTTATCACTTGGCCAAGCATTCCTGTATATTGCACTGGTGTAAAATAAATGCATGTACTTTTCCCTTACAGGTAAGCATTCCTGATGGACGATTGGTACCAACTCTACCTTTACGCTTGAACTATTTACTCTGGATAGAAGATCTTGTGACCCTATTTACTGACAAATGTAAAAAAAATATAATTGTTGGTGTTGATATCGGTAAGTATTTTAATTGCAATTATGTTCTGTTTTATTTTTGATGTCAGGTTTTAAGTAGCATTTTTCAAGAGCACATATACAGCACTTTCTGTCCATGAAATCTCATAATTTGAGTTGATCTTTTAATATGGGATTTAGTACTGAATATGTCACTATCTAAACTTGAAAGAAAGTGGATATTTAAAGTTTTTCTCTACTTGTAAGACTAGTTTTATGTAGTGTTTAAATATTTTTCTTAGTTGTTGCTTATGTTGTTGTTGTCTATCCCTAAGCTACTTGGCTAAACTGCCCCAAGTCCCTAACAAAGGCTACAGCCGATCCTTGACTTTCCCACAGAGTCTCAGGGTGTGTGTGTGTGTGTGTAGTTGAGATGTGTGGTTCAGTTTTTCGTAATGTGTTTATTTTCAGATGATAATTGTATAATAAAACATATAGGCTAATATCTTAGTTTTCTAGCCAAAGAACATAAATATCTCTAATATATAGGTTAATCATCTAGAATATTTAGAGAAGGATTAGCATCATGTCTTTGTTTTTCCAGTTTTTGGTATCCTTTGTCGTTTCATTAAAGTGTTTGAGTACAGCTTTTAAAAAGGAACTTTAATGAAAGTACATCGTGAGATCAGATATATATACGACTTTTAAAAAGGAACTCCTTTAATGAAAGTACATCGTGAGATCAGACATATATACATGGGGTCTTTGATTTACGTCAGTTTTGTTCCTGAAATGTGATGTAACCCGAATTTCAGTGTAAGTCGGAACACTCCTAAATAAGCATCTATGCGAATGCAGAAGTAATATTTCTCCCTTTTCCATACATATCACTATCTCTGATTTCGTTTCCATGGTGATGGCTTTCCTTTTCTTTGAAGAACTGCCATCAGAAAAATCTGCTTTATGCTTGGGAGACAATTCAGACCAAAAATTATCAAAAAAGAAGCAAAACAATTTATGGGAGATGTGTTATAACCACGAAACATTGTAACTCAAGGACAGTGTAAACCGAGGACCCTATGTATTGACCAATATAATACTCTTCTGTATTTTCCATACTAACTCCAATATAAGTTGTCAAGATTTACATCATTTTAATATACCCTTTCACCTGAAAAGGCACAGTTTTTCTATATTTTTCTTTCTGTATCTAAATTTCTTGTGGCATTCAGGTACTACCATATTGCAGGATGTGGTTCTGCGTGTGTGTATCCGCTTCTGGCCGCTAAAAAGTTTGGATGGTGTATGGTTGGAACTGAATCTGATGAAATAAATTACAACAGTGCACAAAATAATGTAAAACATAACTCTCTGAACAAGTTCATCATTGTGAAAAACGTAAGTTCTGTCTCTGCAGAGAATTTTTTTGATAGTGAATTTAGCCTCACAATATAATCATGATGTTAACACTGTTTTTAATTCATGAAAGACATGTTGTGCATCTAGGGAATTGAATCTGCATTGCTTGTCGCGTGTTCTCAGGAGCTTTGTTCTGACTATGCTACTATAGTGGATGAAAATATGCACATCATAAAGCAACCAGTACTTACAATTGCATTTATCAACCTGTTAGAGTTGCATGTGAATTTTGGACATATATATATATATATATATATATATATATATATATATATATATATATATATATATATATATATATATATATATATATATATATATATATACACACACAGTAATCCCTCGCTAAATTGTGCTTCACCTATCCTGAATTCAGTGCATCGCGGATTTTTTTGGCGAGCGAAAAAAACAAAAAATAAATGATTGTGACACCAGGATGGGCCAAAAAATATTGAAATAAAACAGCCTGGGCGCGAAGAATACATAAAGTAAAGAGAAACAGAGATGGAGAGTGTAATGACCTGTCAGATGTGAAGGGATTATAAAAGATGTGTAATGAATATCCAAGAATATTCTGTGTAGCTGGTGCCATGAGCCATCTTAAAAATGCATCCTCCTTTGCAGCTTTCAAAGGCAATCTATATGGTTTTCTTTTGGACAAATAGTTGCTGCTCACACATTAACTAAACTTAATGAATTAGTGCAATTTCCCTAAACACGGACCTCTCTATATGTAAGCTGATATCGACTTCCCTGTTCTCTAAGTTAAAAACTAATTATTCTCATTGTAATGAAAACAAATATGGTGATGATGCCGATAATAATGATACTGTATCGAGTGTTATTATTACTACTTTATTATTAACATTATTGTTAAAATTTTTATTACAGCATTATTATTTTCTAGGAAAGCTACATTTAATTTACCTGTATGTAATACCCTCTTACTTATTACTTCATTTACATGTCGACTTACAAGTTATTCTTAATTATAGAAGAATAACCATTGTACAAAAATGGAAATAAATGTTTGTTTGCTAGGTGAACGGCAGAAACCTCCAAATTCTCTGTTGGGTTTTAATATACCTCTGCATTACTTTCATGATGTCTATTTCAAAAATTCTCCTTAGATCTTATCATTGTTATTATTATTATTATTATTGGCGACAATAATTTTCCTTTGATGATGATTGTGGAGATTATTCTTATTATTATTATTACGAATTTGTCATTAAAATGATTAACCGTCAACAAACCATTATTTTTGCAATAAATAATGTAGTTTTGGTTGAATGAACAAGAGTTAATTTCTTTCTTCTCTACTTTGATGGCAAATGGATGCATCCTTTTAAAGTTCCATCAGGAAAGGAAGAGAGTGAGTGAATTTAATACGGAAGGAAGTTTATTATTAGATTCTCTCTCTCTCTCTCTCTCTCTCTCTCTCTCTCTCTCTCTGCTGGCTAGTACAGTGGTAACGCGCTGGCTTCGCATTCACGAGGTCGAAAGATCGGTTCCCGTCCAAGACCGAGAGTTTAAGCTGTTTACTGGCAGGAACTGCTGTGGTTGGACACCACAGTGGGGGGTTGGGGCTTGCCCTGGCTGACGAATACCCATTGTATTGAAATGGAAATAAAGTTTGTTTGTTTTTTTTCTCTCTCTCTCTCTCTCTCTCTGTGTGTGTGTGTGTGCTGGCTAGAACAGTGGTAACGCGCTGGCTTCGCATTCACGAGGTCGAAAGATCGGTCCCCTTCCAAGACCGAGAGTTTAAACTGTGTACTGGCAGGAACTGCTGTGGTTGGGCACCACAGTGGGGGGTTGGGGCTTGCTCCGGCTGACGAATACCCATTGTATTGTAATGGAAATAAAGGTTTATTACTCTCTCTCTCTCTCTCTCTCTCTCTCTCTCTCTCTCTCTCTCTCTCTCTCTCTCTCTCTCTCTCTCTCTCTCTGCATTTCCAAAGTCAGCTATGTGGCTTCCTTTATACATTAACTTGCTTCTTTTATTTTTTTTATATCTTCCTTTGTTCATCTCTGTATGTTTGTCTTTCTATCTATCTAGCTGTCTTAGTTTATTATATAGTATCCTTTGCTTAGTTAGTACTCTATTATCTCTTTATACAAAAATGAAACAAACTTTTTTTTAAGTGTACTTCTCTAATTTTCTATATAATAATAATAATAATTATAATAATGTCTACTTATAAGTCACTTTTAATCTTAGAAGAATAACCATTGTAGAAAAATGGAAATACATGTTTGTTTGTTTGCCTCTGTATCAGCTGATGCTTATTCAGGCACAATATCTTACTCATAAAATAAAATATTTATTTACTCACTCTATTTGGGGTTTATCTAATTTTCAAGATTTTTATTAATATTCCTTGGTTCTAAACATTATTCCATCTATCGACCATGCTGCTCGAAATCATAACGTAAATAAAGTCAGCTGAGAGAAAAAGAAAACGTATACAATTCATTCAAAGAAAACGTATATTGTACTGTACATGGGAAACTTAAATGAAATATATATATATATATTCTCTACATGCTATTTCCCTGACGATATTATATCGAAAGTTCGTTTTAAGTTTGTTCGTAGTGCTTTTTTTCAATCTTCATAATATCATGTTCATATAAATTTATGCTTGAGCGCTGTTATTAATAAAGTAAAGGGTGGTTTGTTAACAGTGCAGGGAGGGTTTATACAGTAAAAGTAAAAATAAATGTTAAATACCTATAATAAATATGGTGCCCCTACTTTGCGATTTTTCACCTATCGCAGCCGGTTCCGAACCCTCGCGATAAATGAGGGAGCACTGTATATATAAAATTGAAGTGAAACCATGATGTTAAGAATGTGTTTCTACCCTTAAAAAAGTGTTGAACATCGGTGAAACATACATTGTGGCTATTCTCTCGCTCCTGGAAGTATTACATTGACTGCGCTACAACAGCAGATGAAAATCTGCATTTATACTTCTACCAGCACTCATAGGCATTTTCCCCTTAGTTCTTATATTAGAAGTTTCCACTCCCAGGTAGGCTTTTCAGCCTTTCACTGGGACCAATCCGACAGTAGATCCTACTGTTGCAATTGCGATTTGAATTTTTTTTACTATTCACTTACTGTTATCCATGAAGAACATTCTTTAGTAATAATGCTTTAATGAAGAAGTGACCAGCATATTTTTCGTGGATAACCGATACTTAAAAATCCACATTCAACTGTTTTAGATTGATAGAATGAAAGGTGAGTGCTTGAGTAAGTCAAATTTTTACGGCTCTTGGTGGTAGTGATAGACATTTTTGTGATATATACTTCTACACCCAGTACTTCTGCTTCTGCAATTGTAATGTAGATCTTTATATAAGTGAAATAATTCATATTATCAGTATGATCAGTTCTTATCATGCTTTTCTCTTGTAACTTGCATCCCCTAGACTTTCTATAGCCCTCTTTTTAATGTTTCTCAACAGGTAACTGAGAATATAATCTTCAAGGGTATCATAGATGACGAGAATGTTATCAACGATATTACGTTTTCTAAAGATGAATTATTACAAAAGCAAAATAGCTGCACCAGCGAAGATGCTAAACAGCAGTGCAGTGATGTCTCAGGTACAGGATAGAGCTTGATTTGTATTATATACGTAGACTTTTGTTATTTTAAAGTTATAGTTCATCTGCATTGTTTTATAAGTTGGTCATCACGAGTGACAGATAGGTATGCAGACAATATTTACATTAATCCTTCCCCTGCAAACTGTCAACAAAATTAATTACACCTCAGTGTGTGGGGTGTGTGGCTGCCACACCTCAGAGAAAAAAATGTACTTGCCCACTAAATCATTCAAGTACCTCTCAGGTGGTTAAAACATTGACTTTATGTAAGGCATCATGACTTCAGCTGCTAGATTCCGATTTCCTCTCCACTAACATGAGAGGGAATGGCACACATTTTGAAAATTATTAGTTTGACAAATACTTCATACTCGCAGGTAGCGAGATATTTCCAACAGATGTCTTATTCACAGATAAAAGGTTAAATTGGTATGCAGTACCTTTGTTATCAAGCAATAATAATGTAACTGTAAATGGCCTCTGTGTATCTTTTCTTAGACATGGACATATTAAAATACATGTGAATATTCTATGTTTTCCAGATAACATTTCTACCATAGATGCAAAAGAACATAATTACATCTATGATTTCACCATGTGCAACCCTCCTTTCTTCTCCTCTGAACATGAAACTGATTCCATGAAGAAAAGTAAGAGAAGAAGAAGTGAACCTTCAAGTGCCCCAACAGGTAATATTGTAGTTGGAGTAGGAGATAGATTTCTTAATATTTCTGTTCAGTTACAAATTTTCTTCATAGTGATGTTTGCATAAAAAGTGTTATCAGTTTCACTCCCTTTTCTGTTAAGGGCTAGGACGGTGCTTTCTTGCATAGAACCTCAGACCATTGCAGGCCTCAAACCCACGATCTGATGAGTCAGAGTGGCAAACATTACCACTCTGCCATGGCGGCCACATTGGTGTTTGCATAGAATGATATCTGGAATGTGTCTGCTTTCAGTTATTGCTGTATTATATTCAGTCCATACAAAGCACGCATGCACATCAGTTCTGATTTTGTACTCTTTATACATTTAGGCCATACTGTTTATCATTATTCATATACAGGGAGTCCTCATATAACGTCAGGGTTCCGTTCCTGAGAGGCGACTTAAGTCAAAAACCGACGTAAGTCGGAACTCACTTATATTCAAACCTGGGTCCCTTAAAAAAAAAATCCTTTCTTTTTTTAAAGGGAATCCTATGTTCCTAATGGTTCTTAAAAATTACTAAAACTAATCTTAATACTATTCCTAAACTTTAAAATTAACTTAATATGCAGGTACTGTTCAGTATACATGCACTGTACAGTACAGTATATATACATACATACATATAATATATATATATATATATATATATATATATATATATATATATATATATATATATATATATATATATATATATATATATATATATATATATATATATATATAATAAAACTTTTGTCTTTATTTCAGGGGCACTGAGTGAAACTGTAACAGAAGGGGGAGAAGTGGCATTCATATCCCAGATGATTGACGAGTCTCTACTGTTAAAGGATAAAATAAGGTCAGATTGTAGTAAACTTTCATATTTTATTATTTCAGCTGTCAGGTAATAATTATGCTTAAAATAGAATTTTTTGACCGTGGCACAGAAGTTTTGTTTAAACTGCATCTGTTTGAAGGCTCGAATTTATTTATCTACATCTGCGGGAGAGATCAAACTCTTGTATCTACATCTGTGGGAAGGATCAGACTCGTTTATCTGCATCTGTGGGAAATATCAGACTCAATTATCTGTATCTATAAGAAGGCTCAAACTCATTTTTCTGCTTCTGTAGGAAGGATCAAACTCATTTTTATGTATTTGTGGGAGGGATCATATTCAGCATCTCCTCTCCCTTATTTTTGATGCATAATAGAGGGACTTTACAGTGGATTCCTTTTTTAGCCAAATAATAGTACTGAATATAATTTTTGTGTGAGATGGAATGCTCTGTTTACATATCCTGTTTACTCTTTCAGAATATTTACATCAATGATTGGGACAAAAGCAAATATAAAGGCTGCGAAAGAGAAGCTGAAGTCAGTAAATCCTTCACACATGTCTGTGGTGGAATTTTGCCAAGGCAGGACAATGAGGTGATCACTTTTTTCGTTTTGAGTCATTTGCTGTCAGTTTTAAGATCTACTGTATTCATAATTTTATCATCCACTGTCACGAGATGCCTCATGAGAGTTGCTTATACCCTCTTGTATTTTCACAGAACTCATAACTTTTCAACCCACATATATGTTTTCTTCAGTACTTTTCTCTTTCACTTCTTTGTCATTATTATTCAACTTCACGCACATATACAGCGTGCTCATTCTATTGCTATGTGCTATCTAACCTTTCCTTCCCATTACTGTATTGAAAGTCAGTGAAAGCTCTTTTCTCTGTTAGAAATCTCAAATATTTGATATTTTCATATCTGCTTCAAAGTCATTGGAAGTCTGGTTCAGATGTTAACTTTGTGTTTCTCTCTATGCAACAGCTCGGACTGGAAAAGGAAGTGCTGTATAATTATATGTGCAATTTTCCAAAGATACATTATCTATTTTCACAATAAATTTATTTCATATGTTTATTCTTTATTAACATTACTATGATGTTTAGTATTTGCAAATGGCCCTTGGTACATCTATAAATACTTGAGTCACTTGTCTTTACTATGAACCGTAAACATCTACATTGTGCCATCTTTAAAAAGTACTGCTTCTGTTTCATGGCATACACACAGGACTGATTCATATCAAAGATTTTACTGAGCTCTTTTTGTTGTATATTAGGGTAGATTGACTTATGCTCTGGGTACCACTTCTAGCAGGAAAATTGTTTTTAATCAAGATTATCGAGTACACTGTTAGGAATATATAAGCATGTCCTTTAACAACTACACACCTTTTCTTTTTAGAGAATTTGTGTCATTTCCTCACCAGTTTAGTAATATTCTTTTTTAATACTTCATCTATGTATCATATAGTATCCTTTCTTCTTTCATTTCTCTTTTTTTCTATATGATTGCGACACCAGGACGGGCCAAAAAATAATAAAATAAAACAGCCCTCATCGGGCCTGGGCACAAAGAATACATCTGCATATGTCAACATTTTTTTAAATAATTCAGATTTTTATTTCCAGATGGGGATTGGCTTGGACGTACGATGCAAATTACAATTTAGAAAACGTTTTGAGCAAAAAACAAATGGCAGATGCCAAACCTCTTGTTTTGATGTTCCCTCGAAGCCTCATGACCGTTTATACGGTGCAGGCAGCCTGGACCATGGTCAACAAATGGTTGCATCAACTTAAGGTTAGGGACTAGTTATAGCACATTTTATATTCATATCTTGTTCTATAGAGCTTGTTTCCCCATCATGACAGATCATATCTCTTCCTCTCTAGTTCTAGCATTTGGTAACACCAGAGGATGTGAAAGATCCCACCCGAGGCAATATTATGAAAGCCTCTCTGACCCTTTCCCACGTGCTGTCAATGATATTAACTACACCTTAGTGCAGGGGGAGTGGCTGCCACGCCTCAGAGAAAAAAAAAGTTGTAGTGTTCCCCTCGACACTTAAATGGCAACTAAATCATTAAGTACCTCTCAGCTGGTTAAAACATTGACTCTAAGTATGGTGTCATGACTCCAAAGTTGAGCATTTTAAAATTATTCCTATAGCAAATACGTCATACTTGCAATTAACCCCTTAGGATATATTCCAACAGATGTCTGATTCGCAGGTAAAGACTTCACTTGTAAATATGAACACTAGCTTTTGAAGTAGCATTTGATAACCCCTAAACAATTAAAATGGCTAAACTGGAATCACCTGGAATGCATTGGGAACACTTTTTCTACTGGCTTGGCTACTGTCTTAAGCAACAGGATCTGGTTTTTTGTTTTCTTTAAAAATCTGTTTTCTCGTGATTACCATTTTGAAAGTATATGTGTACCATTTGCATAATTTTTCAGGTGTGTGACTGCATGATTCCTTCATCATGACCTGTTTTTTTCCTCCTCTCATTCTTTTCCCAGTAGTAAATCCTGTGGAGTTAATTTTTACGGTATCTGTTATCGCTGAATATTTCCCTTTTCTGAAGGCTCTCTCTCTTTTTTTGTGTGTGCAAGACTCAGGACAGGCAAAGAAAATTGCCTTTAATCTGGCCTGGGCACGAAGAAAACATAAAGTAATGAAAAATAGAGATGGTGAATGTTGTGACCTGTCATATGTGAAGGGTACTGTACCCATTTCAAAAATACTTATGATGGATGATAATCGCTTCATCGCATTTTCATTTGCTTGATGATTTTGCTCTGTCATGGTAGTGTGTTCACCCATAGGATTTTTATTTACATGTCTTGTCAGGGGTTGTTTACGAATTTCATTTACATAAGGGTGTGCTGCCCTTCTCTTCCCCTCATCACCCTCCCCTTTTATTCTAGCTCGCCTTTTCATCTTTGGACCTGATTGTAAAGCCTGATAGAACATTAGGATTAATGGAGTCAATCCTGGGTGTAACACCTGGTAACATTTAAGAAATTTAAATTTGGCGCTCCTTCATATTGTGCTGGTTGCCATCTAGTGAAAGAAGAAGCGGCCAGAAATGTAAACAGACACCTCATGTATTGTTTTCTTGTGTTACATTTGAATTGAATTTTTTATATGTTTTGTACCCACGAGTCAGAAAATTTTGGACCTTTCTTTCTTTTATTCATTTATTGACTTGCTAAATAAACCACGAAGTGTCCCAAAAATCTGTTTTTACTGCTTTATGAACCTAGAAGATAAACTAGAATTTAACACAAGAAAAATATTAGTACATACCTATTGATTAATATACCTACTTACACAGGTGTAACACTGGGTCTCATCTACTTGTCTTCGATAATCCTAGTTATATTATACCCAATGATTCCCCACTATTGCCATTGGTAACCATTAGGGAGAGCTTGGTCTTGGTAGGTTATTCACATCCTTCTGCAGTACTTTGTTTTGAACAGCTTAAATTTTCTTCTTTTTTTTTCGCCATGTTGCAGTTTCCTCTTGCTTTCCTCGCAGTTTCCCCCTTGCTTGTAACCACGATTGACAGATATTCGACTTAGGACGTTGCTGGGATTATATTTCTTTGCTTTAATACTCCATATTGTCCAAAGTATGAACTTTGTTGCTCAGGCTTCTCTCTATTGTTGCATTCTTGAGCTCATCCTTTAGGTTGCTTCTCAACCTTTTGTTTGGAGGCCACAGTGTAACATTTTTGTCTAGGGCATTTTTTCCTTCTTTTTACTAATCTGTTATGTCTTTTGTTGTGACTAAGTGAGTGTAGCACTTTATTCTACACTGTCTCGGTTCTTATGAGGTGTTATTATCTCATACCTTGATGTCCTTTGGGGGTTTGTGAAATTTTTCTTTCATTGTTGTGATGTTAGGGTTTTTTTAGTTTGCTGCAAATTTGTGAGGTATGATTATTGTTGCTTTCCTGAATATACGTAAGTAGAATCAGTATGGAGAATTTAGCCAGACATGATTGGACCATGCATTTTGTCTTGCATGTTCCAGAAAGTGATATAGCCGACAACAGCTATACGTCACATTTGCTTAGTTGGAGCCCTTTAAAGATAATCTTTATTATGCCTCTCAGGGAGGAGAATAGATACTAAATATATCTTACTTTTAGTCCATCGATATAGATTTTTTTATTTGTATATATATGGCTTTAAAAGGAATGTTCAATACCAGACAATATTATGGCCGACTAAAAAGGACATTCAACATCTTTCCAGCGTTGAGAGTCTGTTGGAGATAATCTTCCTTATATCTATCTGCATGATGAATGTACACTCAAATTATCTTATATTCAAGCTGCATGGATATTTATTTGTTTTATGAGTATATTTGTACATTCTGTTGCATAAAAGAATAGTCCAGTCAGGTCTTCTGCTTAGTAAGGTATTTATATTTGTATCCTAGTTCTTAGTATTCCTCTCAACTTTGTCCTCCTACTTCCAAATACATCTCTCTCGTATAGTATTATAAATGGTACACATTCTCTCACAGAAATTACAGATAAATTTCAGGACCACCAAGAGGCCTTGTTGATATTGCTTCTAATTAGTGCTTTGTGTTTTCACAGATAAATGTGCAAGTCTTTAAGAATAAAAAGTATTTTGTTGGTGCCCACATAAGAGCCTTCAAGCAGACTTGGTTACATCAGAGGAGGAAACAACGAGAACAAAAGAGAAAGGAAGCAGACCTTGACAAAAGTATGTTGGTCGTTGAATTTTTAGTACATTTAATAGGCAATACGTGTCATTTCTTCTATGATAGCACATATCCAGGAGGAACTAACATGTCGGAGTTCACTGGGAACTTGGACCTCCCTCTATTTCTCTTTGACCTGAATAATCATCTCGCATTCTGCTTAGTTCTTCTATATTATGTACCTCATCGTATCCTTCTGCTGTTGTCTACTATACACTAGTCTTCTAACTTTTATACTAATACAGATTCTACAATCAGTGTGTTTTGTGATATGTATCTTCCACTCGGACAAGACTGATTTTAGGTCATTGTTAGGTGCACATTTTCGAATATGTCTCAAGGAACTCTTAATATTTTACCTTTCAAATAAAGAAAAAATGTGTAAGAAATTTTAGAATGATGCATATAAAGTTAATACACAAAGATATGGTCACTTAGTAAAATATGAAATTTACTAATGTTTCTTATTTTACAGAGAAAGAAGACATGATTAGAGACAAACGAGAAACTCAGCCTGTAATAGATGAAAATACTCTGAAAAGAAACTCCGATCTAATGCAAGACACTGATTTAGAGTCCTGTGCCAAACGACAGAAAATTACGTGTAATGCTTCATCTCCAGAGAAAAAGAGTAATTCCGAGGAAAATAATGGCACGTGTATGCAGGCAGAATCTCATGAAAGCATCTGTGATTCTTCAGAAACTAAATTCAAAGCGAGAGATTCCCCGGGTGAATCTTCTAAAGGCTTGCACTGTATATTAAAAGCAAAGTTGCAGTTGAAACAATCTGGAAACCTCATAAATCTAGAAGCGACTTATATACGAGGCTCGGCGGGAAAGGATGGTCTCAATCAGTTGATGCAGTTTATGAGAAACCAAGTTACAAAGCCACCTTCTTAACTTTTTCCAGGTAATTCTGGTTTCAATGTTCATATAGTTTTGTGACTTACTGCTATTAAAATAAATTTTATACTTATCACTCACTGTTGATGTAATAATAGGTGATTATGCAAAATATTCCATTGGACGGACATATCGAACCCTACATTATTTATTGAATAAAAAATATATATTTATGGTTGTGAAAAATTACCAACCCAACATGGGGAGGAACTACTTGGTCTCTCGGAAGCAAATTATATTTCTCTATGAACATACAGGATATTTCTCCAGCTAGGACACATGGAAAGGATTGTGCAGGGGGAGTATCTTGCCCCTCTCTAGTTTTGTTTTTAATCAGGTACAGTGAACCCTTGCTATATCGCGGTTCACCTATCGCGAATTCAGTGCATAGCGGATTTTATTTGGCGAGCAAAAGATAACTATATTTTTTTTTTAATGATTGTGACACCAGGACGGGCCAAAAAATAAAATAAAACAGCCTTTACCGGGCCTGGGCACGAAGAATACATAAAGAGAAACAGAGATGGAGAGTGTAATGACCTGTCAGATGTGAGGGGATTATAAAAGATGTGTAATGAATATCCAATTCTCTGCTGGGTTTTAATATACATCTGAATTATTTTCATGATGTCTATTCCAAAAATTCTCCTTAAATCTTATCATTATTATTATTATTGGCAACAATAATTTTCCTTTGATGATTGTGATTATTATTATTATCGTAATTAAGGAGCTCATTATTGTTTGTACGTTTGTTGGTTCATTTACTTTAATATCTGTGTACAGTGCCCCTCCCTAGTTGGCTGGGACAAAGGTTTTTTCTGGGGCTGGATAGAATAGAATGTTGGACCCAGAATGTGGAGGGAACTGATGGGGGTAGACGTATCGGCGTCACTCACACAGCTATATGTGCGAGTGTGTGAGTGTCCCGCTTAACCAATTTCCGTTCCATTCTACGGTAGTCTCTCTCTCTCAGAAACTATTTATTTACTCACCCTATTTGGGCGTTAGCCCCTTTTGCTACAGAGGTTTGATATCTATATCTACATGTATACAAGAGCCACTTTTCCCCTTATAAGGGGAGTGGCTGAGTCAAGGTAAAATGTGTGATATCAAGGATATGACATGTGAACTTATCACACTAAAACTGCAAAAGCTATTAAGTAGGATAAGCACCATCTCTCAACTGGGTACACAAACCACCCCTTTCAATATGCATTAGTTAGGGAACAATGTTGTAGAGAAACCCAAAACAAGTAGAGTGGCTCCACCTATCGAACATGTGAGAAGTCTAGTACACGCCCAAAGGGTTCCAGAAGATATTAATACTTACAGAATGGTGCACAGTAATCTCATCCTGGCATGCAGTGTACATTAGGTTTATATCGGGTGTTATATTTTTGTCATGTACTGATCCATGTTGGGTTAAAAAAAAAAAATTCAAGTCCCAAACTGAACATTTTACATCCAGCAAAGAAAAGATTTCTCTCGAATTACCTCTAAGGGTCAAGTATCACAACCAAAAGATAAATTTACAAATAATGGGTAAAGAAATTATCGCAATTTTTTTTTTTTTTTTTTTACAAAGAAATGCATTTGGCACAATATAAAACATATAAACATTTTTTTACAATGTTAAATCTGCCAAGGTTTAGTACTACAAAACCTTACGGTTAAACAGCCTTTTTATACACTTATACACATAATTTACAAAAATAAGCATGGCATTTTTTGTATAAAAAATGCACCAATGTTTAGTGGCAGTGGTATCTAAAGTACATTAAAATGCTTTTGTCAAGTCAAAATACTTTTCTAGTCAGGAAGGTGCTTGCTCACATCCCATTTAAAGATTTAAACCAAAAATTCATTTCTATTTAAGATCACAAATATAGCTTATAAAATTATGCTTTTCATAACATGGATAGCCATGTATTGTCACCAAGATAAGGACAAATATTCTCAGTATGTTTATTAACACAATTTTTTGTAAAAGTCTGCCATAGGAAAATCCTCCAAATCAAATGAAAACATTTCATTCTATACATAAAACTCGATCAATATTCTTTGCCTAAAAGTTTACGTGCTTTTCAAATGGAAAAAGAGCGAAAGAATATACAAACAAGTATTAATGAGTAAAGTAATCGTAACTCTTTTCTAGTCTATCGTACAGTATTTGTTTCGCAAAACTAGTATTGTATCTCCAAAAAATAGAAAAAAAATATAAGATCTGAGAGGCAAAGTGAATGATACAAAAAAAATGCTAATCAACTTCAGGAATATTTGTCCAAGTATATTCCACAGAACCTTGGATAGATCTAAAACTATAAAAACTGGCAATAAAAGACTCACTTTATGCCTTTGCAGTAGTCTTAATAAACGGCACAAAATAAATGACCAAGTTATTTATTTTGTAAATACTGAGGTTAAAACAGTGACGATTAAAAGAACTAGGCAGTGAAACTTGCGTAAAGCTGTAAAAATATCAAATTTGAAAATGGAAAATGCTTTGTTATAATATCCATCTACTAGAGAATATAGCAATGACTTTTAAATAATGACCTCATATGTAAGGTCTGAGTATGCTTGATTACCAACTTATAAAAAAAAAAGAGAGTCAAACAGGAAGTTGAAATGAAGTGCAAAACAATGAGAAAAGATTTTCTTTAACCACATTATTCGTTACCATTTAAAAATCTTCAATGCATAATAAACATTTCTTTTAAATGTGAATCGATAACAATGCTCCCTGTGCCTTAAAAATACATAATACAGTTACCATTTCATTGTGGTAACAGTAACAATATACCGAACCACTACTAACAGCACTTTAAAAAAAAAAAAATGTGTAAATACACTAAGATATGGCACAAGTAAAAAAAAATATTATTGACTGGTTGAATATTGAAATGACCTTCATGACAACCAAATTTAACACTGTTCTAGTGAGCTCCTAAGCAACTGGTGTCCAGTACCTACCAAATGATATGACACATTAATTGAATAAGCACAACCTGGCCAGGAAGCTTTTAGCTCTAATCGAAATACAAAAGTATACTGAACGAGTCTGAAAAACTAAAAGAAATGAATAGTTGTAATTCTATAATCATCACTGATAAATGTAAACAGTATAACACGATAAATTAATGTGTACACAATCCTTAATCACAGAGTAATTATCATACACTTTTTTTAGATGCACATGATACCACACACAATATCAAGTTTATATATATATATATATATATATATATATATATATATATATATATATATATATATATATATATATATATATATATATATATATATATATATATATATATATATATATATATACTGTATATATATATATATATATATATATATATATATATATATATATATACTGTATATATATATATAATATATATATATATATATATATATAAGACAATGCAAATACTGATACACTTCCAGACAATAAAATTTATGTTAAAGTAATTTTTGGAAAAAATATATACATATGGGATTACTGTATATAGGAAAATATTAACTACAGCGGCAAAAAATCCGAAATCTACAAAAAGGCGCTAAGTTATGTAAGCCTCTGAAGACAGGATAAATAATATATTATGAATAAAAGATAGTGTACATGACATACTTACAAAGGCACAAAGAATTTTAGACCTATTGTAAGAGGTACATAAGGCCACCTTTTCCTTACACCAAGCTGTGTATTTTATCAGTTTATGTAAAGTTAAAATTAATCCATAGTCAAATTCCTCCCTTAACAATTCATTCAACCGCTAAAATAATTTACACCACATATTTATAATGATCACCACAATAAGCCTAAAGCATGACGTTGAAGATTTTCAATACCAGAGAAGAGAACGATGTACATAAATCTAATCTTGCAATAGATTACTGTATACACACATTTTCCACAACATATAAACAGAGTTTGGTACAGAAAACCACAGCTTAATTTTCATGTTTCTTTTTTGTAAGATTCCAAAAGAATTTAAATGTAAATACAATAAAATTATAAATATGGATAATGTTTTCATTATGGTAATATATATAAATAGTGAAAATCCTATGAATTACACAAAAACTCTAATACCAATAGCTAAGTGTGTTAAGGTGCCTATAATTACTAGTGTGATCACCGAAATAAAATTTGTTCACTTACTGGACAGAATATCAAGAGGTAGAATACTGCACAAGAGCGACCAATTCATAAATTGTTCAATAACGAGTGTAATAGCTAACAGCTCTATTAGACACTCATTTAATATGACTCGGAAATGCGCATCAATCTCTTAAAAGACAGCATTATAAAACTACAGTATGGCTAATATAATTCAGTGCAAGAATAAGAAATTTGCACAATCCGAACATTGGTTCCATATGCACCAAATGCCCTAATACAGAGGAACTTGTATTTCTGGTAAGATAGTACGAATCGTCCATGCCTCTTATGGGTCAGGTACTTTTTGGTGTTGCCCTTTTGGCTCTAAACTGCTTTAGCATTGACCTTTTGACACTAACCTAACCTAGCCAAAACAGCCAAGTGCCTAAAAAGCAACGGAAAACCAGTTTAGTTCCAAAAGAGTGGTGCCAAATAGTCCCATGCCAGACTTAACGACTTAACAATCCATTGCTGTTGGCAGCGTTAGAGAAAATAAGTATTTGAGAACAAAAGCATATAGTTTTAATCTAGATGCCTTGCACTTAATCATAAAAAACAGATCTTTATATAAAAGTCCTAGATGTATATTTGGAAAGTTAAAATAAATGATAAACCAATTACACATAAAGACTAACAAAATTTCTTTGTGAATTTCAAAACAAATACGAATTTCGATAACCCACGACTTAAATTAATATTGAACCAGAATGTTATCACAGGTAAATTTAAGACGGTAATTACTATACGTTATAAATTTATCATAGTAAAGGAATTTTACTTAATTATCAAAGCACACTACAAAGGTTCTAAATTGTAAATGAATGACTCCTAACCTGGTTATTGTTGTAGAAGAAAGCACTATTAAGCGTAAATTTCATAGTGTGCAAAGTGAAAATGTGGCAAATATATGCAAAAAATACTGTTTACAGCCAGCATCATTCTTACATAAACATTGTATTCCAAGAACTTTAGTCTCAATGAACAATGACTGATATATATCACAATAATAGTGAAAACAACCAGTATATATAATACAGTGATTTCTATAGTATTTTCTACATTTTTTCTTTTCAACACTAAGCATGCGAAAAAAGTTCAGTACAACAAATTTCTATACAAGAGAACATGTTCACTGTTTGAAGAATGTGCAAGAGCTACATTTTATAATAAAACAATAAGTACATGAAATCAACTTTTCTTTTTCTCATTCAATTCAGACAAATCCTCAACTGAAGAAGGGTTGACTACCTATAATTCTCAGGACCTACCTTTCGAAGTTTACTTTGAGATAGGTTACCAAATAATTTAAATAAATATTCTCATATTTAATGCAATATAATTCTGGTATTTTCCTGTCCCCTGAAGAGGTTATTTAAGAAGAAAACAAAAGAGAGGGAGATAAATGCCTTTGAAGAAAAACACGAATAATACTCAACAGAAACAGAGATATTTCTAAAAACAGAGCAAAATGCCTAGTCAACAATACTTTTTAAGACTGCATTAACACCCACAAGTCCAACAATAATTCCTCAGTAAACATAAAGTGTACAAAAGAATATAAATAAAGGGTCTCCTAAAATTTTTATATTCATTGCCCCTAAGCAGTATTTCCTACTACTTTAAATTTCAATGTCTGGATACTAATCAATATATATTACTACATTTAAGTTTTGTGGGTAGCAATGTAGACGCCTTAAAAGAAAACACCTCTCCAAACCTCACAAGAATTTTAAATCAAGTGCTTGATAAACAAGGGAAATGATAAAATGGTTAATACCCAGTAGTAGTTACATAAATTAATATAATTTGTAACAGCTAGTTTTCACGAGCTAGGACTACGTATATGCATGGTACTGCTGTATATAATAATGGTTATATGATAACAGAGACTGATACCTATGCTTCCACTTATTTTGACACAGGCTTTCACACAATAACACTGAACTCATTCAAGATACAGAATTTTGATAAATACGTTACAGCAGTCAAATCTGCACGCATAATAGTTTTTAAAAGTGTTTTTCCAACCTTTCTAGACTTGAGGCACCCTTGAGGTACCCTTGTAGAGGTGATTGGAATCTTGAGGTACTCTTGATAGCAATAGAATTGTCTTTTTTTAAATGAAGGTGAAATATATCAGATTAATAATGCATGACAGCTTCACTGCTTTCATCATTGACAGCCAACACCACCAATCTCTAATCTAAACATCCACACAGTAACCTTTCAAGTCCAAAGTACTTTAGTAATTCCAAATTCTGTGGCACTCCTAGCCCATATTGCTGCACCTCAATCGGGAATCACTGCTCTAGAAAACACTTATATATATCACATATTACATGGTATATAGCCTTGAATTTCATGTCATAGTGTAGCTACTATAAGAAAGGAGAGGATATCCACCTCAATTACAGAAATTGTTCAATTAAATACATACTAAAGTGCTTAAGCAAAGATTTGTTACAATATGTGGAATTAAAATTTATTAAATAATAGGACGATGGTAAAATTATGTCAATAACTCTATCTGGTGTGGAAGTAAAGTGAAAGTTAGGTTAGGTTAAGTTTGGTTATGTGAGATCACAGGATATGTATAAAAGATGACTCCCTTCATCCCACGCATGAGTTTTCTTTGAAATAATGGTTTCAAAAATGTTCCATTCCCAGGTAGGATTTTCAGTTGGTACGTGGGATGACTCCAACATTTGCTCCTTGAGAGAGTGAGGCTGGGGAATTAAATATGGATGCCACATTCCTATTGTCCCACGGGGGTATTTGAAATAATAATAAAAATGACAACTTTTTAAGTAGTTTATCTTATAAAATACACTATAATGTTAATTTTCTTTGCTACAGTGGTTGGTTTGCATCTGGAAGACTGGTAAGTCGAAAAATTTATTTATTAATTATTTACTTATTGGTCTCCGATGCACCTGGGAATGACTTAAAACAGGGACCCCCTATGTATGTGTGTATGTATATACACTCAGTTCGCTTTTTACGTGTTTTTAAAATACGCAAAATATGAATAACGCCCCCAAAAAATAATAGTAAAAAAAATGCAAAATACGCGGATAACACCCGCCCAAAAATTTCGAAGAAAAAAAATTTCATTTTAGTAAATAATCGACTGCCTAGGAGGCACTTTTGCATGTACTTCAGTGTTTCTTTACCCAGCATATTGCGTGGATATATTGCTTGTTCTAACTGTGTTTTGTGTTAAGGTTTGTATATTGTCAGGGAAAAAGCGTGCAAGAGCGCATCAGCTGATACGGAGACGGCAAAACGTTTGCAGATAGAGGTTTGTTCTCCCACATCCTCCTCCTCTTCTACCGCTTATTGCGATCGGATATTATGAAGAGAATGGAAAAAATGCTAAGTACGTGGATGAACATTAAGGACAAACAGCAAACAAACTTGTCACGTAATATCGTCACAGAAAAAGCGTGCGAGAGCGCATCAGCTGATACGGAGGCAGCAAAAGGTTTGCAGATAGAGGTTCGTTCTCCCGCATCCTCCTCTTCTACCGCTTAATGCGATCGGATATTATGGAGACAATGGAAAAAATGCTAAGTACGTGGATGAGCATTAAGAACAAACTTGGCATACATCGTAAGGGAAAAAGCGTGCGAGAAAAAACATTTGCAGATAGAGGTTCGTTCTCCTGCATCCTCCTCCTCTTCTACCAATTAAGTTACGTGCTTACCGCCACCATGCACGTCCCAGTGTATACAGTGTTACCCCGGTTATTCGCGTTTCTTGGTTCGCTTTCTCACTGTATCGCGGTTTTTTGGGGGATAAATTATCATTTTATTTCATGGGTATATGCAAAAATATTAAAAAAAAAAATTCTCAGTATTTTCATTTTCTTTATTGAAAAAACATATTTCATTATCTAATTGATAAAAAAAAATTATTTCCCAGCCTACGAATAATAAAACAGTAAAAAATAGTAAAAAACATAAATGTAGATAGATAGATACGTTTATTGACCACCTCTTTTGAAAAGTACAGTATAATCTTTACAAAAGGAATATTTGGTCCAAATTACAATAGATTTTGTACAATCATCAAATAAGTAGATGAATTTTAAATTAATATACATTGTACTAATAACTGAATGATATACGTACGTACAGTATAACTGACAGTATTGCATCATACGAAATAGTGTTCGATAGCGTATAATGTATTGGGGTCGCAACTACGTGAGCTAGCATATATATTTATATTTCCCGTAGTTTCATGATTTTATTGATAAAAAAAGCGTATTTCTTAGCCTAAGAATAATATAACAGTAAAAAATAGTAAAAAAACATAAATACTAACAGTATTGCAACATGTAAAATACGATACCGCTATCAGCGTTTCGGACAAAGGCTTCCACCATCTTCCATTGTCTAGCCTCACTCGTGTGCGCCATTCACGTTGTGCTTATTATTATTAATATGTTTTGCTTGTGAATTTTTTACTTGCATATTTTAACCTTTGCAATGCCTCCCAAGCATCCTTCATCTTCTAAGGCTTCTTGTAGTGAGCCTAAGCGGCAAAGGAAAATGTTAACCATTGTAGATAAAGTGAAACTCTTAGATATGTTGAAAGAAGGAAAAAAGTTTGTGGATGTCGGCAGCTATTTTACGTAAACGTAAAAATTATTGTAAAATATGGAACCTATGTATGTCAAGTCATCATCACCTCTTTCACGGTAAGTTTTCCTGTCACTTTCATAAAAAAATTACGTTGCTTGCTGTTATTTATAATGTAAAGGGTGTTTTTTTAACAGTACAGGAAGGGTTTATACAGTGTAAACGTAAAAATACATTAAAATATCTATATACATATAGGCTGATCCTACTCCGCGGATTTCCTGGTTCGCGCGGGTGCCGGAACCGAACTACCGCGATAAGGGAGGTAACACTGTATATGCCTGATGCCCACCGCATAATAGAGGATGTTAAGTTGCTTGCTGTAGAGTAAATCTGAATATCTTTTCAATAACAATAGCTACATGTCTGTCTGCATTGTTATGTACTGTACTTGGAAAATATGTTTTACTTATCTTATATCTTTGCCATAGTGTGTCTATGCATGGTTGTGAAACGTATCTATGCCCATTATCATTGTTTCTTATGGAAAATGACTCGTTACATTACGCGATTTTTACATTACACGTCACTTCTGAGAACCTATCTTTGCATCATTCCAAGAACTGGGTGTGTATATATATATATATATATATATATATATATATATATATATATATATATATATATATATATATATATGATTTCCTTCCAAATAAATCAAAAGTTTTGGGATAAATGAAATAGGGTATAGGAGACACTCTATCTTACATGGGACTATGGTCATTGTAAATAGACAGAGGACAACTGTCAACAGAAACAGATGTAAAACAGAAGTACTAGACATTCACACTGAAATATAAAATTAGTGGAGACTATATATAAGATAAAGTAACCATTAAAAGTAAATAAAAGAGAGAGCACCATAAACAAGCTCTTAATTTGGAGAAGCTATGGTAATAGCAAGCAATTTATATAAATACTATACACCAATGCCAAACTAGGAAATATCTAAAAGTCCCATAATTAGTGTATGCGTGTATAAAAAAAAAAACATACACCAACTAATATTTACATTATTCCTACAAAGAATGTGGCAAAGTTAAAATGCTTTATAAACAAAAGAGAATCATTATATTATTCTCGAAATTCTTCAGTATAAGCATTCACCGAGTTTTTCAGTTTCTTAAAATCACGGTATTTAATAGTAATTTCTTTCTAAATCTTGTAAATACATACAGACGCTCTCCTATTTACGAACAACCAAGTTCCTAACATTTGCAGATACGAACAACAACCTACCCATTATCTACCCAAGTATTACTGTATTTATTACTGTCTGTATAATTAAATTATTATAATTGTATTAAAATTCATTAATATATGTTTTCTGTAGTAGTTAACGGTCTTTAGCCTAATTACTGTACAATACTGAAATTCAATGTACTGTACAGTACATTTTTTTTACGTCAACACAACTTACGAACAATTCTACTTACGAGCGGGTTTCTAGAACCCAACTTATTCATAAGTAGGAGAGTGTTTGTTTTTACAACAAAAACCTCAAGAAGAATGTGCGCAATATTATTTTCTTGCATACGATGATTTTGTATTCTTTCAAAATACAGTATACGTAATATTTTATAATACAACACCACAGTAAAAAATTTTATTTCCTACTTTGAACCATTATACAGAATTTACCAGAATAGGAATGCAAAATATCTGAGAAAATATGAAAACTATGGCAGATTTTAGTACAAATAAGCTGCAACACAGTGTTGCAGCGAAGTGTTTATATGTGCAGTATTAAATACTATGAAAAGTGATGAAGAAATAAGAAGTATTAATAAGTCCATTCATATCCTGAGGTAGTCTTGATGTCTATAGTAATATACATTTCGAATACTGTTATTAAACTTAAATTTGATAACATCGAAGTAACAGTCATCAATAGGTACATCACAATGTTCTGTGATGTCATTAAAATCCTATCATCTTGCCACAAATTAATTGACAATTAATTATGACAATGAATGCAAAATTTTCTCACATCTTCATACACTATTTACCACTACCAACAGTTCTGAAAATATCTTTCAATTGTAATGCATGTAATGAATAAATTACTGGTGTATTTCTACCTGAGCAAGGTAGATAATCTCTATCAACATCACTATTTTATCAAATACAAAAACATTTACATAAGCTTTTAAAGTACAAATCGGAATAAATTTAAAAGTTCTTGTCTGGCTAAAGATGCACAAGAATTCTTGTTCTCATATAGTTAAGATCAAGGTACCTGTTTCATATATACCATAAAATATATGTACAGTATATAAAAAAAAAAAAAAGGAAACTAACAATTTAGTAAGTATTATGAACATGGTGTATATGATTAAAAAAAATAAATAAAAGCAAGTTTATGATTAAAAAAAATAAATAAAAGCAAGTTTATCATTTGCAAATGAATACATAAACCAGTTTATGAATAAATAGGATGTAAGTGCCTTACAAAACCTAACTGATGTTTTATGAAGACTTATCTAAGCATTCTCTAATTTTATGCTGAACATCATATTAATTAAGTATTAACCTTGACTTGACAATGTTATCCAAAAATATACATTCTGCACAATTTTAGAAGCCACTTTCAAGGGAGTTCCTTGTTAAGAAGATATAAGTAATAAACGCTTTCGGACATAAAGTTTTACAGCATGGGACTATTTGGTGCTGCACTATTGGTACTGAAACTCTTTTGGCACTAAGCTGTTTTAGCTACATTAGGTTGGGTTAGCTTAACTTAGCTCCAAAAGGGTAGTGCCAAAATGGCAGTGCCATAACAGCTTAGCATCAAAAGGGCATTGCCAAAACAGTTTCGTGCCACAAGAGCAGCACCAAAAAAAGTACCCGACCCAAACTTATGGTAGTACTTTTAGGAGTCTGTGCTTAGCAAATTTTATACTTTGTACTTTACACTGCTTGTTACAATGTACATAAATTTATGGACAAAGATTAGAGAAAGAGATAACTAGACAACCGCCACAGCCGTTTTGGAAAAAAGAAAGTCCGCGAACATACTTCTCGAGAGAAATAAGAGAGCCGCCCATCAGTGATTCTTTCGCAGGCTATCACATTGATACACAACTTTGGTCCTTCAAATGCTATTTATCTATCCATTCCTATTTCTCCATGTGACTTCTTGGCTTGGATAAATTGAGAGGTGCATCTGGAAAAGAAAAAATTAAACCATTAATGCCTCCTATTTTTGCGCTAGAGCAGTGGTTCTTAACCTGGGTGATAGTGCCCCATGGGGGGTGCTGGGCTTGATGAAGTGGGCAGTAAGTTCTTGGGGACACTGAGCAAACATAATAAAATTAATTTTTTACCTCAGTAGCAATTCTATTACACATGACAGAGCCGTTATATTTACTTAAATAAAGCAAGAGCTAAACATTGATGACAATTCATATAGAAAATCTTGCATGATCTCATCAAGTACTGTACAAGGAATCCATAAGTCAAAATTAAGGTAAATAAGCAATTTTAGACATTATTCACTTTTATCTATGTAATACTTAAATCTGATACTCTGCATTTTTAAGTAAAATTATTTTATCATCCATATTAAAAAAAATTTATTCACATTTCCTGCCTTTCCTAAATGAAGGGGGGATGTTGGGCTATGCAGCTAGTTAAAGTGGGCACTACGCAAAAAGAGGTTAAGAATCATTGTGCTAGAGCAATAAAATGTGATATAGTCTAGCAAACTTCTAATCACTAAAGCATAGAAAACTGTTTAGAAGTAATTTATGGTCATATCATATCCCTGGAATTGGTGGAAAAAGAATTCTAAGTTACTCTGCTTGTCGCAGAAAGAAACGACAAGGCTAGCTATCTATCTCTGGAATATTCCCACAAAAAGCAACTGATAGAGGAGACATTGGGCAGGGGAACGTGATACCCTGCTAATGTATTCTCTTACTCTAACACGTATAACAACACTTGAGGAAGACAAATATGAGGTGGAAATTACCAAGGATATTTGTTTGAGAAACTTTAAATAAATATAATATATATATATATATATATATATATATATATATATATATATATATATATATATATATATATATATATGAATCATTCTTTACCCCGACCGGGACTCGAACCTAGGACTCATGATTACTAAGTCAAGGCGCTAACCACTACACCACAGAAGGTTAAAAGGAATCCAACCTTATAGCTTATATCTGCTATACTTAGGAATGAACGCATTCTAACTGAATGCCACTATGTTCATATTACAGATTCCCCAACCTCACTCGTGGCTTCATTTTAGCATTTAATTCAATTCCCAATCTCATTCGGGCCATGAAATTTCCAAATAAGCACATTACATATGCGAAAACATGAATCATGTTTTCACATAAGCACATTTGGTAATATATATATATATATATATATATATATATATATATATATATATATATATATATATATATATATATATATATATATATATATATATATATATATATATATATAAAGAAATGGCATCAGAGAGGACTGAAAAATTTATACAGGCTGAAGAAACACTATGCTCCGAATAACCCTGGTGAAGATAATATAGAGAGAACCATCTCCCACTGAGGTAACTATTCTTTTCTCCAGAAATGAAACATTGATACAAGTTTCTCAAGGACTTAGTGTACGAGCTTTTCAGACCTCAAGCCTCCATCATCGGGCAAATGAATAAATGCTGGTGAATGGAACTTTCTCAGAAAAAGACGATGGATGGGAAGCTCCACTTCCACAGGGGGTAAAGACTCAATCTCCAAGAGTATGTCTTCAACAAAAAGTATTTAAGTTTAATTGTTCCTCAGTGCCTGTCCAAAGAATCAGATTGCTCAGACGGGTATCAAAATTTTCCAAGGGTATGAATCCCTATGGAAAAGTTATTCTAGACTAATTCTTTTAAGAACAAATACTTTTCCTACTTTTATCACAGAGTATGTGTTCAGAGCTGGTAAAACTAATTACTGAATTATCACACCAAGACAGAAAAGGTACAGCGGCTTTCTGACATAAGGTGCACGAAATACAAAGACAACAATACAAAATTTCCTTTCGGTTCATACCACTTCAAAATAAAATAACTTTCAGGGATTAATCAGGTATTATACCCTGATGTAACATTGACTACCATGCTATAATATACAACATAAAACTCGTATTATCAAAATAGAGAATGACAAGTAATTACAGACCTTGTGTTGGAGGTGACGGAGGTGAAGCTAAAGGTTTTTGAGGTGAGAAAGGATGTGCTGGTGGAGGTGGCTGCCAAGGCGAAGAAGCCCCTCGAGGGCTAGCTCCTCGACTCAGATGTGGTGAAGCGGGTGTGCTAGGAGCCTGCGGTGGTGGTTTGGGGCTTGGACTGTGGGCCAAGGGGTGATGGTGCGGTGATAATCTCGAAGGTTGTGGCTGGGGTCGCAACAGGTGCCCAAAAGCAGCTGCAGTGTTGGAAGGATATCCAGACGACAAACCAGCAGATAGAAGGTGCGAATACTGGGCATTAGCCAGAGACGGGTGCAAAGGGCCTAGGGGATATAGCGCTGCTGCCGCTGCAGCTGCAACAGCCATTTCCGTCTGTTGGGATGACATGGGCTGTGCAAGTGAAGGCAACATCATGTAACGCGGGTCTATTAAATTTAATCCGTACAAGCTCGCTAGATTCCCAAGAGAACCGTAACCGGGCATATTATAACGCTCCGCAGTGAGCCTACTCAGGTCACTCAAGGGCTCTTTACGATCTTTGTACGCAGCGTTCGCGTGCTCTAACCTGTCAGCAACTCCACGATCCGTTCTTTCGGCACGTTCCTTCTTAACCATATTACTTATCACTTCACTGCTTATTCGATCTTTAACGGCACTTTTAGGCTGGGGAGTGCTAGGTTTAGATTCAGGTTTGAGTAAAGTTCTAAGAAAAGAATCATTCTTCCTACTAACACTTTCGTTATTCAAAATAGAGTCGATACTATATGCAGAGGATGTCTGCGAGATAATGGCACTTCTGTTAGGAAAACTAGGGGCAGCTGGCGAAGAAGATGAGGATGGCAGCTCACTGGATTGCAACTGCGAGGCACAACTGGCTCCGGAATGGAGTTTTTTACGATGAATGGAGTCCTGATCCTCCATCAGACGCAAGTAGCGCTTTCTTGGTGACACAAATGTCGGATCTAAAGGTTCAACAATTGTACTCACGACAGGTTTCTCAAAAAGTACTTTGACAGACACCTTACGATCCACTTTCATACCTAATTTCTCCTCTAATGATTGAAGTTCATTCTCTAAATGCAACTTCTTGCTTAGAGCAACATCAAAACAAATCTCTGACTTCACTGTTTTTGATGCACCTCTTTTTCTTGACTTGTGCAAAAGCAACGCTTCAGAACATCCAAAGTGATACACAAACGGATTTCGCCTAACTCCTCTGCGCTTCCTTTTCAAGTCACCCGTGGCAGATTTCGCTTGCCACATAAAGAGCGACTGAATGGGGGCCTTGTTACAGCGAGGTACTAGTTGTTTTCTCACATGTTCATTTGTCCATGGAGAGGAATTTAATGATGAACACTCGTCTGAAAGAAAGAGGAGCACAACTTAGTTAAACTACTTACTTACACTGTTGATCAGGTAAAATATACATATTGTATGAGGGCAGGAGTGCCACTCATAAAGAAGTGCCAGTCTATAACAATTTTCGTAATTAGCAACCACTCACAACCACTTTGCTACCATGAAAGTTTTGCAATATCACTATGTCTTGACACACACTTATTATTTAAATAGACTCTTTTCTCAGAACACATATAAGACCCCACACCAATATGAAAGAGGATAGAAAGACAAACATTAACAATCTCCTCCAAGTTTCTTTTCTGATCAATAAATATTTGTTTACACACTGGCGGGAAAAGAATAGAAAAGAAAAAGGTTGACTGAGTTCCTCAGAGCCAGATCTCTAACAGTTAAGTCCCGCTTGAAACTTCCCATCTAGCCACAGCAAAATAATCCTTCATCTCTCGATGGCCAAACATATCTCGCTTGTATATCTCAAACCTGCAATCTACCTTTGTTTTTTCCTAACTTATTGTCCAACTTATAACGCATACATTTTGTATATTAAAGGTACAAATACTAATATTATCAAATTCAATCCCACTTCATATTTTACCCAATATCTTCTCGAGGAGTTTCAAATTGTCCAATCAATTAGTTCCTCTAAACCCCCCCTATGTTATTCAATAGCTACGAGTGTTCAAAATCCTTTTATAAAACTGCCAATGAACTTTGAATATAACCTTTTCGCAATTTCCTATATACAGTGCTTTAATGCACTCTAGATAACTGTTCTATGCTAAAAATTTACTGAAATTCTACATAAACACAGCACAGTACTCATAATAATGTATTTTTAGTGATAAATTTTCTCTTCTATTTATATTTTTTGACAACGTATTTTCAAAAACGCAATTCAAGACCATGTATGATGTGGGCCTGTGGTACAATATAATACATTCTAGATGCATTTAATATCCTGTATGATTTGGGCCCACTGTACAATACTGTACACTCTTAATGCCTTTTTTACCATTCTAATTATTTATATGCAAATTCATTACATTCCTTTTAATATCCTGTCTCACTGCCTGCTACTACAAGACATTTCATATCCACAGAGTACATATTGGTCCTCAGTGAATCATTTCATTTTCAATTCTCTGGTATGATACTATTACTTAAATTTTCCGTCATCAAAATTTGCCTCAAAGAGTTCAACAGTTTTGTCAATGAAAAGACCTTAAATCTGTTTTAGGCAACAGTGAATGCTAATGGCACTAAATACTATATTCTAACATATGTTCAAATCTATCAAATTCGTTGATCCACTGCTCATGCGCCACCCCTAAGGAATGCAAGTTTAATTTTGAGAGAACAAATTAGTTCAATACAGTTGTACAGTGATACAATTGTCCCAATTTACAAAGGTCAACAGAATATTCATGGTATAGTGCGCGCAAAACCAACGTCTCAACCACAGATGTCTCACATGTAACGGTCAGCAGGTATAATATTGATACTGTACTTGTATATATCTAGATACAAGTTTACATTTTACGTGTCACTGTTAAGTCCCCATTTGGGGATGGGCACAGACGGACTAAAGCTGTGGAATTAAGGCTGGAAGCTGTGGAATTAAGGCTGGATGCCCTTCTTAACACCCCACCGTGGGCTCCAACGCAGGTCCTTCACCACTCAAGTTGAGCATTCTACCACTACATAGAAAATAATGCCACAATCAAGTAAGCAACAACCCAGCGTGATAAAGTTTTTGAAGTGATTGAATTTATTCTAAATATGGAGATATTGCAAGGAATCACCTGATTGGGATGTGGGAGTATCATGCCGAAGGGGATGCTGCGTAGTGGTGGTAGTAGCAGACGACGGAGGAGGCCAGTAAGTCTTGCTCTTGACAGCTACCCACCCTGCAGGTGCACCCATTTCTGTACGATGCGATAACTCCAAAACAAACCTTCCCTCTGAAAGAGAAAAACGAAGTTACAGATACAATACTCTAAATATCCTTGAATATATAGCTACAAATCAACTCTGACACCCTGTTCCACATTGAGCATGAACTCATGGGTATCATATACATTTCATAAGAAATCAGCTACCTTTACAAAAAAACAAATGTATTATTAAATGCTCTACACAGCAGAGATAAGAACTGTTGGTAAGAGAAAAGACTCCTGATGTGACTAAGAAATATGCTTAAGAAAAATATAAATAGATTTGACTTATTCTAACGCAACAATTCAGAATTCTAACTCCAATTCTTCTGCAAGTGCTTTTAAATCACATTTGTAACACTTTAAAAAAAATTTCAAATTCAAATATTGTATACAGCCATAAAATAACTTCAATTCTGAGACCTATTTTGGCCTATATATAACAAGTATTTTGAACAGAAAAGTGAGCTTTAAAGCCAAAACATATTTTTTTTTTATGAGTGTGACACCGGGACAGGCAAAAACTACCCTAATCAATAAAGGCCCGGGCACGAGAAAATACCAAGACGAAGGAAACTGATAATCAACATACGTGAAAACATGAACACTCTTCTCTTTCATTATAGGAAAAATTATACTCTTAAATAATGATATTTACCTACATTTTTTCCAAATCCTTTTGGTAAGCTTGTCTCCAAGCATAACTTGAAATCTCTCACTCTGATGAACTCGACTTTTAACTTTTTTTTAATCCTAATATTTTGATTATGAACAACAATCTAAACCAATTTTACTTTTTTCTAAAATCTAGAAAATAATATCTAGATGAATTACTTATCCTTTCATTTATTGCTCCCTAGCACAAATTCATGGGATATCGGAGTAAATTTTCTTAAGCTTATATAAAATTATTGATTTATGGGGCTCAGGAATGTCAGTACAGTTTACAACGAATAATGAGCTACAGGGAGGTAGACATTACACTGAAATGTTAGTTAGCTTTTCTGTACCCTCATGGAAGCATTTCCCCCTCCCCTAAAAAGGGGGCTTGTCCCTGCTCAATCAATGAAAAAAATCAACAGACTAGCACTCAGGCTACTTACAGATGGCAAAAAATATCCCTCCATTAAGTATATAGAATATCCTTGCCTGCTTACTGTTGTGGATGACCCAAGCAGGGTGGTAGGGAGGGAAATGTGGCAACCCTTTATCCCCAAGGAGCTAGGAGGAGTAACTGAGGTATGTGTTGGATCATGGTGAATGTGTGATATTTGGCTCAGCCATCCCACAGACAAGGGGGAATTTGGCCATGTATTTACCGTACATAGATGTTTAGGAGACTGGCTAGAGAAAAGTTGATACATTCTGAGTACATAGTTTACATTATTATAACAACTTGTTTCATCCAGAGCAAGTAACTGTATTAGATATTTATACTCTCATGCACAGAGATATTTTTTGTAGCGAGAGGTCTTGACAGCTTGTGCAGGACATGGAGTGGCAGTGTTTTCAAGGTAAGTTTGCCCTCCGGAGCTGCAAATCAAAGGTGGACGCTAAGAGACTCAGAAGAGGAGCAGCAAAAGAGGCAAAACTGCCACAACCAACCCCTGTCCCTCACGGGGCATGAGCACCTGGGAAAGGCTTCAGTCGACCAGGTGATTATTCCAGCACTCAACACAACAACACAATTTTTCTACACTCAGAAATGCTTCTCCAGCAGTCATTTCTCAAAGATTCCTTCTTCCAGGAATCAATGACGACAATCCAGGAAACACATTAAGACTGCACTGCACGAGACCACATATGGCACCACTCTAATTTCTGGCCTTATAATTTGCAATTTTTTTACTATCCCTCAACAAAAATCTCTCTTATCAAATGTTCAATAACTTAGTGCCACTAATGGTAGATGAGTTCATACACTGCTCCTATTCCTGAAGTCACCACAGCACTAGTTCTAAAAACCAACAAAAGGAATCTAAAGTTTCTTCTTAAACCTGGCAAGTGACAATCCCCTCTATGAACAGAGACAAAATTCATCATATGCCGTTTGGCACTCTATTATTCGATCGAGCCTGATTGCGAAGAGCAAGCTGGGTAAGGTATAAGTGCCAAAATTCATCATATCCCGTTTGGCACTCTATTATCCAGTACAGCGTGACTGTGCAGAGCAAAATCATACGACTCCCCATATTTTTAACTCCCATACTCTATTATATCGATACATACCTTTGAAAAAGGTGAGGCGGCCTCCGCTGGTAGCGTTGGCCCCACAAGCACCTTTCGAAGGTTCTTCTCCTCCAGCACTGCCTGGCCTTGGAACAGTGCCTCCTTTGGGGCATCCACTGGGTAGAGGGGTGCCAGGTTTACCCTTAATCTCGGCCCCGGGACCTGCTGCAGGAGGCGATGTCACAGGTCGTGGTGATGAGGCATGGCTGCTCCCAACAGACACAGGACTTTCACACTTAATTTTCGAGGCTTGCGAAGGAGGTGTTGGGGTTGAAGAGAGCCGTGCCCCCGGGGGTAAGGCCCCTGAGTGAGGTGGTGGTGATGACGGGGGTGGCGAAGAGGATTGCGGAGGGGGAGAGGGTGGAGGTTTTTCCACCTTCACGCCTAACCCTCCTCCTCCCCCCTCCAATAGTGGTTTACTCATCTCATCGCTTATTAGGGTTTCCGTTTTATTCTTCATCCTTCTCTGAAGATGATAATGACGACAATCGTCATGATGATCACCTCATAATGTCTTTGGATAGAGGAGGAGGCGACTGGCTCAGAAAACAACAATTAATACCCACCTCCACCCATCCCGCACCATAATTGACGCATTTTACCTCATCCCTTAGACTAAATCCGTGTGGCTCACTTGTCACGAAGGGGCCATAATCGTAATTAGTAAACTATTTTACAATTCTTTATCTTCGTTCACTCGGCACTGTGACGGTCAGTCAACAACAACTAAAACATTTCTTTCGTATTTCGTTCCGTTCCTTTTTGTCTCGTCTGGCCAAAGCCGCCGCTCGCTCGGCCATGAAAGCCCTTTCTTAAAAAAAAAATAATATAAAAAAGCTCACACTCGGGGAATTTATAGGTCTCAGAAGGGGAAAATAACTATGAAGATCAGTCACCAACAACTAAAACATTTCTTTTCGTATTTCGTTCCATTCCTTTTAGGTCCTCATGTCCAAAGCCGCCGCTAGCTCGGCCATTGAAGCTCTTTCTAAAAACAAAATAATAAAAGAAAACTCATTCTCGGTTATTATATGGGTCTTATGAGGGAAAAAATGCCAAATTTACTTCATTAACCTCCGTAAATCTAAATGAAATTCACCCATAGATTAGATACGAGCAAACAAAGGAAGGATTTTTTTTTCATACTTCATGCACTGATAACTTTTCTAGTTCAGTAGCAATGGACGACATGACAGACAAAAATTTCTCTTTAATATTTTTCTAAAATTATCTATATATTGGAAAATATATTCTCTATTTGTTGGAAATAACTTATAGAGACGAGTTCTGCGGCATATTCAATTATAGCATTATTAAAGAACTCAATTTTCACATAAGGAGCTTTCTAGCTCTGCTGATATAAGTTGTTAGAAAAGATACAAAAAGCTAACTTTCAGAAGCTCCATTTTTAATGTTCTAGAAAATTTGTATATATATATATATATATATATATATATATATATATATATATATATATATATATATATATATATATATATATATATATATATATATATATATATATATATATATATATATATATATCACTTAAATGTTAACAGACAGTCTAAAATGGTAGGAAAATAGCCATTAAAAAAAGATATATTTAAAGTACTTATTTAATTTCGTGGCCTTATCTGGCCACCTTCTCAAAGTTCATTGTACTTTGAGAAGGTAGCCAGATAAGGTTACGAAATTAATAAGTACTTCATATAATTTTTCGTTGTTTTCTTTAATGGGCATTTTCCTCTCATATATATATATATATATATATATATATATATATATATATATATATATATATATATATATATATATATATATATATATATATATATATATATATATATATATATATATATATATATATATATATATATATATGTATGAATGCGGCTTCGGGACGGGCAAAGAAAATTGCTCTCATCGGGCCCGGGTATCAAGAAAACATTAGGCATACAATAATAATAATAATAATAATAATAATCCTTTATTCCAATGTACATTGGGTATTTAAATAAGATACATATATATTCCAGATAGACATCTGTGGTGTACGATATAGACATACTAAAACAAGCAAATCATAAAGATGAGTGTACCATTAAAATTTACAAGTAAAATCTTCCTTTAAGAGCAACTTCTTAAGATTATATTTAAAAGTATACACTGAACCAGCATTTTTTAGTTCTCTGGGAAGCTGATTATATAAATGAGGTCCACGAATGTTTATATCTCTTGAGCCAATATCAGTTTTAGACCTTCGTACTAATAAATCTTCCCCTTGACGGGTAGTTAACCCGGTAACTGAGCTTACTGTAGAAAAATTATACAAGCAATCAGGAATATTGTTTCTTAGTATATTAAAAACAAAGGTACATATATCAAAAACATATTTATCTCTAATCTTTATCCATTCTAGATCTTTTAAAACAGGAGAGATGTGCTCGTATTTTCTTACATTGCCAACAGCCACTCGTGCTGCAAAGTTTTGTAACTTTTGTATTCTTTGTAATTGAGTCTTATTGGTACATCCCCAAACTTTGAGACAGTAATTAATTAAACTCATAGCTAAGGACTGGACAATTATTATACGAGTTGATGTTTCAAATGAGTCTTTTACCCTATTTAGATATATTAGAGTACCCATTACTTTTTTATAAATTTCATCTATATGCATTTCAAAATTCATGTAACGGTCAAAATAGACACCTAGGTTCTTTACCGAGTTCATTGGCTTAATGATATTACCGTTAAAATTTATATGAAGATTGTCATCAACTTCTGATAATAATTGTCTGGATCCGATAAGAATAGATTGGGTTTTAGTTTCATTAAGTAACAGACCATTTTTTAGAAAGTAACGTTTAGCCATATACAAAATTTCTTCTGCTCTACGAATAATATTTTCTAAATCATTAATTTCTCCTTCAATTAAGATTTGAGTATCGTCAGCATATTGAATGACATAACAGTTAGGTAAATATTTTACTAGATCGTTTACATATATTAGAAAAAGTATAGGTCCTAGGATCGATCCCTGAGGGACCCCAAACAATACCTTCTTGCGACTTGAGACTACATCTTTTATTCTGACTGACTGGTAGCGGTTTTTTAAATAGTTCTCGAACCAGCTTGGGTCAATGTTCATTTTTTTGCATTTTTCTAATAGAGTGGTATGGTGTACACTATCAAAAGCTTTAGAAAGATCGAGTAGTAGTAGCAATGATATTTTCTTATTATCTATATTTTTGTATATTTCATCTGATATTTTCAATAAGGCAGTTTCAGTTGATAATTTTGGCCTGAAACCGTGTTGACTTTTTGCAATAAGTTTATTTTTTTCAAGAAACTCACTTAACTGATTTGCAACAATCTTTTCAAGTATCTTTGATAAAATTGGTAGTAAAGAGATTGGTCTATAGTTAGAGACGTCGTCAGGATTTCCATTTTTAAAACCAGGAATTACATGGGGAGTTTTCCATAAATCTGGGTAGATATTGGTAACTATGGAAGTATTGATTATTACCGTCAGATAATAAGCTATTACAAATAATGAATCTCTAATAAAACGAAAACAAATTCCATCTGATCCATATGCATTAGAGTCTTTCAGATTTTTTATTACTAAGATTACTGTATTACAATCTACTGTAGTAGGGTTAAAGACATCATTACTTCTATTGAATGCACTATGTTCTTGAACATTATTATTATTATTACTACCATCATCACTATTATCATTACCATTACTACCACCATCATTATTATTTACACCATTATGAACATTTCTATTATTATTACTACTACCATCATCATTATTATTATTATTACCACCATTACTATTATTGATTTCATTTATTATTTCTTTTTTTGTTTTTTCAAAGGTTTTTTTCCCCACTTCAGCGAAAAAATTATTGAACTCTTCTGCTTTAGCACTTACATCTACCTCATCGGGTATAATTGATATGTTACTACTTTTATTACAGTTATTGGAAAGCATGGTTTTAGCAATTTTCCATGTATCAGAGATATTGCCTTTAGCGTTTTGAAATTCATTTTTGTAATACTGTTTCTTACTGTTACTTAATAATGATTTTACTTGTTTCTTATGCTCTGTAAACTTTTCTCTTAAAGGGATATTATCTCTTTGTAGCTTTACTTCATTTTGTAGTTTGTCTCTTTCTTTCATAATGTTTTTTATGTCATCTGTTATCCAAGGAGCGGGGGGACGAAATATTTCTCTTGTCACGAGTGGTGCACATCGATCTATACATGATGATAGGACACTGGTTAAAATTCTTACTTGTTTATTGATATTATCGGTATATAGAATTTCATTTAATTTATGTACTTCATTCATAAGTAAACTACAAAGTAATTCTTGTGAATAATTTCTTAAGCATCTGAATGTTTTAAAGATTGGTTGTCTCTTTGGTTTGCGAATATTTAGGGACGTTACAATTTCCTCGTGGTCTGCTATAGGGCTTGGCATTACGTCACACTTAGTTATCATATGTTTGGAGTTTGTTATTACTAGATCGATTTGGGAAACTGAAGTGGGAGTGATTCTAGTTGGTTTATTTATAATCTGTTCTAGATTTAAATTCTTAATAAGTCTACTCATTTTATTTTCTCTTTTTAGTTGATCATCATTAAAATCGCCATATATAAAAACTGGTTTGTTTTTTAAAATTATCTCCTTAAAAACGTCCAAAATATAGCTAAAAGAGGTTACCGAGGCTTTGGGGTGGCGGTACACGCAGCCTATGATAATAGAAGGAAACTTTTTATGTTGGACAGAGATCCATTTATCTTCCACTCCTTCGTGCTTCTCAGTTTCAAGATTTAGTTCAGTGGCCTTCAAATAATTTTTAACATATAAACATACACCTCCACCTCTACCACTGTCATAGCGATAAATATTATATGAAGGAATATTAATAAATGCATTGTTAATTGACGGATACAGCCATGATTCGCTAATGCAAAGAACATCAATATTTTCTTGTACAAGCATATGTTCAATTTCTAGTATATGGGATAACAGGGATTGTGCATTTATATGTACGACAGATAATCTATCATTATATTTACAAGTAACTTTCACATCGACAGCAGTAACAGCAACAGCAGGAGACGAGGTATTACCATGTTTCATTGGGGTGGTATCCATAGTCATAGTTGTAGTTTCGACTGTATGATTCTGCTGGGAATTCATCATTGTAGTGTGTTCTGGGGTTAGAATAAGAGAATGATAAACAAGAAAAAAGATCGGCTGAAAGAAGACCTAGATATATATAAAGATTAGCCCCTGAGATTACGATATATCCACTTTTGAAAGAAGAAAAGTCATAAGAGTTAGGGAAGACAGAAGGAGGAAGAGAGTTCCAGATTCTGGAAGTGGAAGGAAATATCGAGTAAAAGTACCGACAAACTATAAAAACTGTGACCGATTGAGTCATCTAAGGATATACTAACAAGTAAATTCTTAAGAATATTTTCATCTCCCGAGTTCTTGGAAAAGGCAATCGTAATTGGTATCCGGAAATCAGACCACGTGCAGACCACATCAAAGTAGTAGTGCAGATACGGATACAGATAAATCTATGCATTCTCAACAGTGTCTTACTCCAAGTAACTTAGAAACGAGTTCATAGCGCATGGAACACTCGCATATAAGATAGATACTGAAAAAAAAAATATTATGTTATATGAGACATATGGAGTCTAAGATGAGGAGGCATTTACTCATTAAACTACATAATTGTTATGTACATTTACATGTACTAATAGTTTATATATATATATATATATATATATATAATATATATATATATATATATATATATATATATATATATATATATATATATATATATATATATATATATTGGTAGAGGAAATTTATATCACTGCTTCGTTTTTCTCTAAGCACCAAAGTTGTACTGAGTTCAGCTGAAAGGGAGAATTTGAAAGTAATAATAACAGGAAATCCGTAACCATATTTTTTTAGTTTGTTTTTTTGAGCCGTGCGATGATAATGATGAATTTATATTTTCATTAAATTAATATACAATAATAATAATAATAATAATAATAATAATAATAATAATAATAATAATAATAATAAATTTCGCAAGCAAGAGTAACCCCAGGGTGCTCTAGTGCTATTCATATTTACAAGGAAAGTTAAAACTCACACCAGCCTAACCATACCTAAACTAACCTGATAATATACAGGGTTATTTAAATTTACGTGGGATCTGGGGCAGCTCATCTTTACAAGATTATTTGTTATATATATATATATATATATATATATATATATATATATATATATATATATATATATATATATATATATATATATATATATATATATATATAAAAAACGTGACTTCTGCGTAGCGCTTTAGACTAGCAAAAATTAATTTCACCTTGAAACCCTTCATTCCGTTCCCGATCGTTCGGCGTTCCTGCATTGCTCGCGTTCCTGGACATCGGATCAACATAAACTTTAGTTAGCGACATAGAGAGTGACCATGGCGGCAGAAGGTAGAGTCCGGAGGGTGATACCCGAAGACCTTTCCAATGTGGAGTTCGAAACCTCGGAAGAAGTGGAAGTGGTCCCCACTTTTGATAATATGGGACTCAGGGAGGATCTCTTAAGAGGGATTTATGCTTACGGTAATAATCTGTTAGTGTTTTATGACGTCCCCAATCGTAGAGTGAACGTTGCGAATCTGGAGTGAAAGTGACGTATGTGTGAGACGTAATCCTTGACTACTAGTGTCTTGAGGTGTAAATTTCATAAGGTTGTATCTTTATTGTATGTATTTTTGATAACAATTTTTTCCAAGGAGAATATGACCATGGGGATGAGAACGACGGATTTTGGTGTGAAGGTTTTGAGCACCCTTCAATTTTCTGCATCCCTTTGCTGTTCGTTCTACTCTTCTCCGTTGCCCCCTACCGGTAGTTAGATACTACCAGTAGACCAGTTTTCTTTGCCTGGTCCCAGTGCCACACTCATGAAAAGAGAAAATCCATCGTTGTTTCATCTATTAGGAAATTGTCAAGTATGTATGATAAGGATGGGGTCAACCTTGCTATAGAGCAAGGTTTTCTTCAGGTGCTCTAACTGGGGGTGGTTTGGATGTTCAGATTGTCAGAATCCATCATGGGACTGGAAAGTATCCGACTTTCAGAGAATAACGAGCTGCTCTTCATGCAGAAGCTGATATGGATATCAATAACAAAATAAAAAAAAGTTGGACCACTTGAAGTAGCCAACGTCATATCACGAATGATGATGTAGATGTGTACATGTTTAAATAAATATTTCTTATTTGTATTTACCAATGAAAACTTTGAATATATTCCAGAGGTAGAGTCCATATATATAGACAGTCCCGATAATATACTTAGTACAACAAATATTACGAGGGAGGATGTAATAAAAGAAATAGATAAAGGCTCATAAATCTCCGGAACCTGATGAAATTTATGTTAGAGTATGAAAGGAGTGCAAGGCATAGCTTAGTTGTCCACAAACTGCACTATTCAATAATTCAACAAAATTAGACATGGTGCCCAAGGAGTGGAAGTTGCAGATATGGTACCAATATTTAAAAAAAAGGAGAACGGGTTAAATGAAAAACTATAGACCTGTAAGTTTAACGTCAACAGTGTGTTAGATTCTAGAATCCATCATTTCAAATAAAATAAGGGAACATCTAGAATTACACATGTGATAAAACTCTCACAACAGGGATTTCTGAATTCTTTTTTTGTGTCTTACAAACTTACTGTCTTTTTACTCAGAAGATTACGAGGCAGTAGATAGTGGCAAAGAGTACAATGCAGTATATCTAGAGTTTAGTAAAGCTTTTGGTGGAGTTCCTCCTAAAAGACTAGTTAAAAAGCTTAAAGCTCATGGTATAGGAGGGGATGTTTTCAGATGGATCAAAGAATGGTTAATGGACAGGAAACAGAGGGTTTACATAAATGGAGAGAAATCGGAGTGGGGCTCAGTTACTAGTGGGTTACCACAAGGCTCGGTACTTGGTCCTCTATTATTCATCATATACAGTAACCCCTCGTTTATCGTGTGGGTTTGGTTCCGGGACCGACCGCGATAGGTGAATTTCTGCGAAGTAGGATCACCCTATATACATAGGAATTTTACATTTATTTTTACCTTTACTCTATGAACCCTCCCTGCACTGTTAAAAAACCAACTTTTACTTTATTAATAACAGCGTGCAAGCGTAAATTTATATGAAAGTGATAGGTAAACTTACCGTGAATGAGGTGATGATGACGTGACATACTCATATACATAGCTATTTTACATTTGTTTTTACCTTTACTGTATATACCCTCCCTGCACTGTTAAAAAACTACCCTTTACTTTATAAATAACAGCATGCAAACGTAAATATATGTGAACGTGATAGGTAAGCTTACCGTGAATGAGGTGATGATGACGTGTATAGACTCCAGAGGAAATTATTCCGCAGCCAATGAAAGCTTTACGGCTGCATTTTGCGAGAGAAGAACATGGTTATGGGGAGTTGCTGTCGCTGTTTCTTCTTTTGTTGGAAGATGGTCTTGTAAGGAATCATGGCATCTTCGAGAAAATTGCAGAAGGTCACCGAACGAGCCATATTATCGTCATGTTTTTGCAAGAGTTGTTGGACTGCTTTCACATATTCATACATGGCTGCCAGACGTTCGAGCGTAAGGCCAGGTTCTTCGATTTCTTCGTGCGTTTCCTCTGCTTGTTGTTAATCCTCTTCTTCGCTCGCTGATTTTGTCATTTCCTCCAAGTCTTCGTCAGTCAAAGGTTGCGAGTGGCAGTGGATCAGGTCATTCACGTCTTCGTGAGTCATATCTTTAAAGCCTTCTCCTCCTAGCAATGCAGCCAACATCACAGCTTTCGCAACTGCCAAGTTACGGACTTCGTCAGGAGCGAATTCCTTGTAGTTGTAGATGACTTTGGGCCACAAGTTCTTCCAGCTGGCATTGATTGTGGCCGGCTTCATCTCTTTGATTGCATTCTGAATATTTTGAAGGCATGTAGCAAACGTGTAGTTACGCCAGTAAGTCTTCATTGAGAATTCTGTGTCCAAATCCTTGGATTTAGCCAGGTTCGCCAGGGCATTTCGTGTGTAGAGGGCCTTGAACGCACGAATAACGCCTTGATTTATAGGCTGAATCAGTGTTGTCGTATTCGGTGGCAGGAATTCCACTTGAACACCGTCATGCTCAATATTAGTTGCTTGGCCACCATCATTATCCATCAAAAGAAGGACTTTAAATTCAAGGCCCTTTTCTGCAAGAAAAATTTTGACCTGGGGGATAAAGCATTGATGAAGCCAGTCCGATGTGAGGTTTATGCATCCAATACACTGGCAGCAGATTCTTATTCTTCAAAGCCCTAGGGTTCTTTAACTTGTAGATAAGCCCGGGCTTTAACATGAAGCCCGCAGCATTCCCGCACATGATGAGGGTAACGCGGTCTTTGTGCGCTTTAAATCCCGGGGCTTTAGCTTCTTCCTTGAAGAGAAAAGTGCGAGACGGCATTCTCTTCCAAAATAACCCAGTCTCATCTATGTTAAACACTTGCTCAGGAGCATATTCCCCTTCAGCGATAATTTTCTTAAAATCGTTGTTCACATAGTCTTCAGCTGCAGCTGTATCTGCAGAGGCAGCTTCGCCATAAATCGAAACGCTCTTTAGGCCATAGCGTTTTTTAAATTTGGCGAACCATCCCTTGCTTGCCACGAAAGATTGTTTCCTCGGTGGAGAATTGCTGGAGGGTCCTGGTTGTGGGTCATTGATATCTTCTCTCTCCCTCTCCACGGTCGCCACTGTCATCGTCGGGTTCGTTTGCAGCGAATGTCTCGTACAGCTTCTTCGTCTTTGTTTGTATGATATTGGTGTCTATGCTGATGTTCTTCTTTCTGCAATCAGCAATCCACAGGGCCAAAGCAGATTCCATCTATCTTATTGCGGGGTGTTACGACCCTCTTTGCTGTTTTACTAAATGAAATATTCGCTGTTTTACTGATATTTGCGTCGTCCTTTTTGATGTAGCGAACAGTAGACTCGTTGAGGCCAAAATGGCGGCCGACATCCACAAACCATTTTCCTTCTTTCAGCATATCTAACTGTTTTACCTTATCTGTTATGGTTAACACGTTCCTTCGCCGCTTAGGCTCACTACCAAAAGCCTTAGAATATGAAGGATGCTTGGGAGGCATTGCAGAGGTTGAAATACGTGAGTAAAAAAAATCACAAGCACAATGTATTAAGAAGCACAGCGCGAACGGCGCACATGTGAGTTAGACTGAACGGGTGAGGCAAGACAATGGAAGATGGTGGGAGAACCAAGCTTCAATCAAAATGTCAATCAGACCCCATGATACAGACTATACAGAAAAACAATTATGTGATTCGTCGTCTCCCACCCTTTCAGCCAATAGCATCCCATGAACTATCTCACGTAGGTGCGAGCCTTTGCGTTTTCCAAGACGCCAATACTGTGTACCCTATCGTGCAGTATTTTACATGGTGCAATACTGTGAGTTATATGTTTAAATTTATGTTTTTTACTATTTTTTACTGTTTTATTATTATTATTAGGCTAGGAAATACTTTTTTTTTGCAATAAACTAATGAAAATACTGGAAATTTTAATATGTACTAGCTCACATAGGTGCGACCCTTTTCGTTTTCCAAAACGCTGATACTGGTATCGTATTTTACATGGTGCAATACTGTGAGTATTTATGTTTTATACTATTTTTTAGTGTTTTATTATTCTTAGGCTAAGAAATACATTTTTTTATCAATGAAATACTGGAAATTTTAATATATGCCAGCTCACATGGGTGCGACCCTTTGCGTTTTCCGAAACGCCAATACCGATATCGTACTTTCTATGGTGCAGAGTTACATGTTTAAATTTGTGTTTTTATTTACTATTTCCTACTGTTTTATTATTTTTAGGCTGGGAAATAAATTTTTTTTATCAAGAAGATAATGAAAATTTATTTTTTTCAATAAAATAATGAAAATACTGATAATTTAAATTTTTTAATATTTTAATATTCTCGCATATACCCTGAAAAAAAAAAGCTCGCCAAAAAAAAAAAAAAAAAAACTGCGATGCACTGAATTCGCGATAGGTGAACTGCGATATAGCAAGGGGTTACTGTATATCTAAATGATCTGGATTCAGATATCAGTAGTAACCTAAGTTAATTCGCAGATGAACACTAAAACAGGTAGAATTATAAATGGAAAAGAAGAATATCTAAAATAAATTATTTGGATGGTCAGAGAAGTGGCAAATAGAATTTAATGTCGAAAAATGTAAAGTAGTGAAAATGGGTACTATAATAGATAATACGAGTTATAAGCTAAATAACCTTGAAATCATGAGCTCTCAGTGTGAGAGGGATTTAGGTGTTTTTATGAGTCGTAATCTTAAGCCAAGAGAGCACTGTACTGCGGTCAGAATAAAGCAAGCAAAATTTTAGGATTTATCTCAAGAACTGTTAGCAGTAAGACAGAAAAAGATATTTTACAGCTCTGTCTTGCATTAGCTAGGTCGCATCTGGATTATGCTGTGCAGTTCAGGTCACCCTATTATAGGATGAAAATTGAATCCTTGGAGAGAGTGCAGCGAAAAATGAAAAAGATGATACACAAACTCAAAACTCTATCATATGAAGACAGGCTAAAAAACTTAATCTGCACTCTCTAGAGAGGCACAGAGTTAGGGGGAATATGATTGAGGTGTATAAATGGTTTAAAGGGATTAACAAGGGTGATATTAATAAAGTAGTATGTTGGCCCATTGCGATACTACAGCTGAAGGGTCTTTTGGACTTAAATGGAACTGTCCAGGACAGTTGATGTTAAGTCTTTCTTCACTAATGGTTCTCTTTCTATGCCTGCATCAACACCGAAAATTTTTAGATATTCATTACACATGTCTTATTATCCCTTCACATCTGACAAGTTACAATACCCCCCATCTCTGTTTCTCTTTATATTTTCTTCGTGCCCAGGCCCGATGAGAGTAGATTTAATTTTTTTTTTTTTTTTTCCAACTTGGTATCACAATCGTAAAAAGAGAGAGAGAGAGAAGTATTAAAAATTCATGATCAAACCAGAACTCGAAATAATGGATTTAACCTTGATAAATTTAGGTTCAAAGGAAATTGGTAAAAATTGGTTGGGTAATAGAGTAGCTAATACATGGAACAGGCTTCTTAGTAGTATAATAAATGCCAATACCTTAGACACCTTCAAATGTAGGTTAGATAGGCATATGACAGATGAAGGGTGGGTATGAATAGGTTAGTGCTTTGTGCTTAGCGACCCCCGCACCTACACCTGAGCCTAAGTACCTGTAGTACCCCTCTGACTGTGGATACAGGTAGAGCAGAAGGGCGTAACACGTTCCCCCTCTAGCTGTGGTTGAAAAGTTTGTGACGAGGACTAACTCTAGTAGACAATGATTCCAATAAAGGCTAGCGGTACCTAGGGCATTTGTCGAATGGAAAAAAATAATGAAAATTATTAGTTGGAAAAAAAAAACGAGAGTAGAATAAAATATGTTTAACATGCAGAGATCATCAGTCAAAAATGGAGCTGCCTCGTGTGTCCCAGTAGGCATGTTGCAGTGTCCTCTTTTCATGTTCTTATGACACTGGCCTATATAAGGTTTGGTTATTTAAGGTAAGGTGAGGATGTATCCCTTCAATATCCAGTGGAGATCCCATATTGTTGCTAGATACAGGGTGACATATACTCTAAAACTGCTCAGTTATGATTGAAACTAGTGGCAGAATTGACTGTTTCATGTCAACAATACTTGGAAAAACCTCTTTACAGTGTCCGAATTAGATAAAGGCTTAAGCCTCACTTCTGTCTGATGTGCTACTCATATTCTATGCCTTGGCTGTCAGAGACATCAACCCCATATAGGAGTGGGATAAGATGCAGGGAAAAAAAACTATGCCTTGGCTATAAAATGAACAGTCACCGTGATCGGTAATTGTCTTTCCAAAATCTTGCATTATTTTATTTCTTGATTAATGTGGGTTTAACAAAGCCTGTGGTTAGTGATATTAGGCATTTACTTTGTGTGTGTAATTTTTTTTTTTTTTAAGGATTGTGACACCAGGACGGGCAAAAAAAAAAAAATCTGCCCTCATCGGGCCTGGGCATGAAGAAAATAATGTAATGAGAAGCAGAGATGGGAGTGTTGTTACTTCTCAGATGTGAAGGGATAATAAGAGATGTGTAATTAATATCCAAGAATATTTGGTGTTGATGTAGGCATAGAAAAAGAACTGTAACTGAAGGAAGACTTAACATTGAACTGTCCTGGACAGTCCTATTTAAGCTGTAGTATCGCAACAGGCGGTTGCTGCTGTGGACCAGCCTACTACATGTATAATGTTTAACTGGCTCTTAGTAATCAGTAAAAGTTTATAGTGGTATTAGCCAGTAGTGGAATTTTTACTTGTGCACATGGCTGTGTTATATAAGCTTAGTTTTATTAACTTTTGTTTAAGGTGATCATTATTTTTCTCTGATATATCATGCTTTGATATGAATAATTTTGATGCACGATTCAGGAAAGAATGCCTTATTTCTCAACGTACTTCAGTGAAATGGGGATAAGGTGTCTATACAGGGCATTTCTGATTGAAATGAAGATCAGAATAATTGATAGCATTGCATAAAGCATGAGATCTCTTAACCTATAAAATAATTTTATCTCCAATATTTGCTTGTTTATTATGTACTTGTCCATGGCTCACCTATCCTTCATTTCTTAGATTTTTAGAGCATTGTGTATTGTGTAGTAATATAATTAAGCCTAACTTGGCCTATTACAGGAGTCGATTTCACTAGAGTAATTTGTTGTATAATATCATCGGATGTCATAATGCCTCTGTTAACTATATGGAGATAGATTAAGATAGCTTACTCTATTTTTCATTGTTTGTATAAAAAGTGTGACATAAGTTGGCTTTATATCACTGGTTGTAATGATTTTGATTATGATATTCCATTCCTACCTTTTTTGCCTTTATATTCAGATAGACAGCATATATAATGAAAATTGTGATTGTCTCTGACCATTAATATATCTTTAAACTTGTTTCAGGGTTTGAGAAGCCTTCAGCTATTCAGCAGCGTGCTATCCGGCCAATTGTCAAAGGCCGTGATGTGATTGCACAGGCTCAGTCTGGGACAGGAAAAACAGCCACATTCTCCATTTCCATTCTTCAGACGCTAGATATTAATGTCCGAGAAACCCAGGTTCTCACATTGTCTCCTACCAGAGAATTGGCGGTACAGATACAAAAGGTAAGAATAGGTTTTGTTTGTGTGTATGACACCAGGATAGGCCAAGAAAATTGCCCTCACTGGGCCCAAGTACAAAGAAACATACAGCAAAGAGAAGCAGAGATGGAGAGTTCTGTGACTTGTCATATGTGAAGAGACCATGAGAGATGTGTAACGAATATGCAAGAACATTCTAGTTCCCTGTCAGTATATTAGCTTTATGTCGCTATGTATGAAGGCCATGATGGGTGGTAAACTTGTGGTGCACTCCCCTTCACTAAAGGGTCCACTCACATTGTCCTTTAATTAGCATCTTGTGGTTATAGGGTCACCACATTTTCCCTCCCCTTCAGCCACTCTGTAAAATTCACATGCAGCGTAAGTGGAACACATCTCACTTTCTGGGGAGCCCAAGAACATTAGCTAGTTAACTCCCTCCACTTCATTTTGAAGACCACCCTGTATCCATTCTCTCCTTCCCATATACAGTACATCTGTGAACCAGTGCTCACAGATCATTATTTTATAATCTATTTCCACCTATCTCAATATCTAACTCTCTCTTCCCTGATTCACTGACATACCACATGCTTCCAATGTTCTTTTCATTCTTTTTCTTTTATCATTGGAGGTTAATTGCACTTGCTTTTGGGGAATATAAAACAAAGAGGATGCCACAGCCGTGTTTATACAAAGTAAGCATAAGAGTGTTTATATATATATATATTATATATATATATATATATATATATATATATATATATATAATATATATATATATATATATATATATATATATATATATATAAATAAAGATGAAGAATGTAGAAGGTTAGGGACATGGCAGAAATTAGGGAATGATATAAAATAGGAAAAGGACAGGCTGAAAGAATAGTCAAAGTATTGAGGACCTAGACTAACAAAGTAAATCGAAGCTAGAAGAATATGTGTGCTTATTCAAATTGATTTTATATTTTATATTATTTACTTCTATCGCTAATTTTACATATTAAATTTTAGGTTGTATTAGCTTTGGGCGACTACATGAGTGTCCAGTGTCATGCTTGCATTGGCGGAACTAATCTTGGCGAGGACATTCGCAAACTGGACTATGGGCAGCATGTCGTCTCGGGCACTCCAGGCAGAGTATTCGACATGATCAGAAGGCGAACTTTAAGAACACGATCCATCAAGGTAAAACTAGTGAAATTAATTGTCAATCTGGTTGAAGGAGATTAATTTCCAAAAAAGTTGTAGGTTTGACATTATAACTTGAAATAATAAGAACAGGTTAACTTATCTCAAAGGGTTTATTTATTTGTGCCTAATATGTTATACTGTATTAATTTTCTGCCTTGGCTTACATTAGCTTAAAGGGTTTATATTTTTGTACAGAATTTGTTTTTACTGTATTAAGTTTCTGCCTTGGCTTAAATTAGTTCATAGGGTTTATTTATTTGTGCCTAATATGTTATACTGTATTAATTTTCTGCCTTGGCTTAAATTAGCTTAAAGGGTTTATTTTTTTGTACAGAATTTGTTTTTACTGTATTAAGTTTTTGCCTTGGCTTAAATTAGCTCATAGGGTTTATTTATTTGTAGTTTATATGTTTATTATTAAGTTTCTGCCTTTGACAGATGTTGGTACTTGATGAGGCAGATGAGATGTTGAATAAAGGCTTCAAAGAACAAATTTACGACGTCTATCGTTACTTGCCTCCTGCTACCCAGGTCGTCCTTATCTCGGCTACACTTCCCCACGAAATCTTAGAAATGACCTCCAAATTCATGACAGATCCCATTCGGATATTAGTCAAACGGTAAGGATTTACTCATTTTCATTATATTTCTCAGCTTTTTTCTTGCAGTCGCTAAGAGATATTGTATGAAGTGTTATAATAATTGTTTTTATTTCTTGAAGCTATTAGTTTTCATAAATTGTTAACTGAATGAGGTCTCTTTTAAAGTCCACTTTTTTATTTGTTTATAAGGATCACATTCAAAGTGCTTAGCACCATATGTTTAACAAGCTTGTTTGATAATTAAAAAAAAAAATGAATATCAAAGCTAGTATGAAATGTAACTTGATAACTATTTATTCAGCTGAGACTATTGAAAAGTGGGAAATTTGAGAAAGCTCTTCAGTAGCAGATTTGTTTTTTCCAACACAAAATGGTGATATTATACGAGTTTGTCTGATGATGTGATTGTTTATGTGGAATTATGGCACTTGTATGGTAAAATAGATATTAGTGATAGCTTTTCCATTTTGATAATTGTGACTAATGTATATCCGATTTGAAAACCTTTTAAAGTGATCATAAAAATTATGATATACTAATAGGTATTCATCTCAAGTAGATTTTGCATATAAGGTATTAATTTTAAGTAGTTTCTTCTAATGATAAAGTGCATTTAATAATATTTCAGTTGCAGTTTTCCAGTGAAGTAGTTTTTACTTATACTATATATTACAGATAAGAAGCGAATAATATTTTTCTTTTTCTTTCACCAGTGATGAATTGACCCTGGAAGGGATCAAGCAGTTTTTCGTTGCTGTGGAACGTGAGGAATGGAAATTTGACACCCTTTGCGATTTGTACGACACACTAACCATCACTCAAGCAGTTATATTTTGCAACACCAAACGCAAGGTCAGTACGGTTTTAGTAAGCATTATATATCCTTTTATTCTCTTTCATCAGCTTTATTAGCCCATCTTTATATGGAATCACTGTTTTGATGAGCCGCTTATGCCTACCTCTCACCTGGCGTGTTAGTATCCTGGCCCTTTTCTCATATACGATGCTATGTAATCTTTCCATGTAATCTTGGGTGTCCCTTTCCTTCCTTGTACTTTCTGATGCTGAATATACATTTTTACTTTAATGTCATTGCTATTCTTTTCAAGGTTGACTGGCTGACAGAAAAGATGAGAGAAGCCAACTTCACGGTATCCTCAATGCACGGAGACATGCCACAGAAAGAGCGAGACGCCATCATGAAAGAATTCCGATCTGGTCAATCACGTGTTTTGATCACCACAGACATATGGGCTCGTGGCATAGATGTACAACAGGTGAGAATTGCTTTTGGGGATATGTTTTCAGGCTCTAAGAGGAGTAGTTGAGGTGTGTTGGTGTAGATTGTGGCAAATGCATGTGTCTTGTCTCTTCCACCCCCCCTTACAAGGGGGAATGGGGCCATGTACATAGAGAGGTAGATAAATTATTATAATGTAGATATACCAAGTCTTCTGCTTTTGAAAATACTGAATTATGGTTTTATAATTTGTCCCTCTGCAGGTCTCTTTGGTCATCAATTACGACTTACCAAACAATCGTGAGCTTTACATACATCGCATTGGCCGTTCTGGTCGCTTTGGTCGAAAAGGTGTTGCTATCAATTTTGTCAAAAATGACGACATTCGTATTCTTCGTGATATTGAACAATACTATTCCACACAGATTGATGAAATGCCTATGAATGGTAAGTGTTACTTTATGCCTTTTTTTTTTTCTTAACTTAAACGCCAAGTACAACTGTAACAGCTTTACATAAGAACAGTGAAAGGGCTTGATTGATCTGTTTAGGCTATGCCATGGAGATTTTTATTTGCTATAGTAACTCATTTGATATGGCATGATTGTGTTGCTTGCAATGCAAATTCGGTTCCCCATAAGTTCAAAATTTTTTTTGTAGATACTAGTGAGTATGGCTCAGAGCAGTATGCTCAAATATCCTGGTTGAAAAGATATATATATATATATATATATATATATATATATATATATATATATATATATATATATATATATATATATATATATATATATATACACACACACAGTATATATATGTGTAGCGGTTAGCGTGCTATACTACGGAGTTGGTAGACTCACGATCAAGACCACAGTGGGGCAATAGGAATGTGGCATCCAGTCTTAATTCCCCCAAGGATCGTCAGATTGATCCCACTGACAGGCTGAAAAGCCTACCTGGAATTGGAAACTTTGCAACTTTCATATATTTTGAAGTTCATAGTATACTTGTAAACTTACTAATATCTCTTGTCTATTTTTTTCCAGTTGCTGATCTGATATGAAGAATCCAAAGTAGGTCCCTGTCCATCTGTATAAAGAAGACTTATTTATATATTTTTTTCAGTATTACACTCGATGTAATCTTCATCGTAGTAGTAGCTGTTTCACTCTTTAGAATTCTGTTCTTGCCAAGTCGGACTAATTTTGTTTACTCATTTGAAATCGGCACAAATTGATTTTGAAGAATAAATTTGGGCTTTTTAGGGGGGGGTAATTTTTGCATATCTAAGCTTACACGTATTTTACCAGATTCAGTTTTATTACTTAGTGTTTATCCTGAAAATTAAGACTATCTTTTACTGTGTTAGATGGTCCAATCATAGAATTCAAATTCCCAGATTTGTTTTATGGTAATTACAGTAGCAGTATATGAGATTATATGATATATTTCCTGTGCTTTGTAAATTGGTTTTACATTGAATATTTTCTTTAGTTTATTTAGGTAAATATAAACCATTAAAAGGTTAAATTGTCTTGCAAAGCTACAAGTATGATGCAAGAAGATGTTTTTTAATTATTTTATTATAGTGATGCAACCAGATCTCTGAAAATTTACAATATTCGATTACTGTAGTTATATTCTCAGAATTCTCTTGCTGGTACTCTTATTTGTTACTTATTCGCATTTTAAATTAAAGGAAAAGGTCCCTTTTTTCTTTTGTGTAGGGTGAAGGGTGTTCTTATTATTTACAATATCGGCAAATGCTCGGTCACCCTAATGCTTTTTTTTTTCTAAACATTGTAGAATGGATACATTTTATAAAGACTGTGAAATAAAAATAATATATGATGTCCATTTAAATTTTCTTAAACAAATTTATAAAGGTTGAAAAATCGACCTGCAGAGAGAGGAAGAGAGCAGGATATGGTGTCCAGTTCTAAAGAAATTTTAAGATTGCAGTCTTTGATAGCAGTTGAGAGTGTAAAGGAAAATACTGCTGCTAACACTGTAATTGGCAAATCCAGAATATTTTTACTGAAAGTACTGTTTGAAAGCCATTCTGTAGATATTGAAAACCAAGTGACTCATGTATACAATATTTTTAGTACCCATCACTGAAGTACTGTTTGAAAGCCATTCTGTAAGATAATGAACTCCAAGTGACTTGTATACAAGATTTTTTAATACCTGCCCTTGAAAATACTGTTTAAAAGCCATTCTTTAGATAATGAAAACCACGAGAGTTATATACAAGACGATTTTTACTACCTGCCACAGAAAGTACTGTTTTTAAGCCAATTTGCAGACATTGAAAAGTTATTCACTTTTTTATGCAAGGCCATACGAATGTATGAGTAGGCATTTCACCATGTATGCAGTTCTCTGTTGCTGGTAACCAAACCCTCTGCAAAGGTATGTTTAGATTATGACGATTTTCCAAAATCTGGCAAAATAAAACAACTTTAAAAAAAAACAAGTGTTCAAAATTTCATTACAGAAATTATATACTCAATGCACCTGATGACTTCTGTATATTAGAACTACTCATAATATACTCTAAAACACAAGGTATTACTAGAATCAGTAGTTGTCCATTCACAAGAAAGCAGGTATAAAACTCATATGATTTCTTACTATGAAGCGAAATAATATATGCACCCATATCACCACAGTGGTAACGCGCTGGCTTCGCATTCACGAGGTCGAAAGATCGGTCCCCGTCCAAGACCGAGAGTTTAAGCTGTTTACTGGCAGGAACTGCTGTGGGTGGACATCACAGTGGGGGGTTGGGGCTTGTCCTGGCTGACGAATACCCATTGTAAAATGGAAATAAAGTTTATATAGTACTATTATAAACATACAAGATCTTATAAGCAAATTTAAATGTCACACTAAAAAAACTATGCTCTTCAAGCAAAATAAATGTTATTCCCAATACTGTACTTCTCGTGTATAATACATAGACTATTACACATTATTTTTATAGATAAATATCTACAAAGTGACGTTTCTCTGCTTTTCTTTAAGTTAAACAGTTACAAGAACAACAAATTGTATTTCTGCAGTTTTCCTATTTAATTTTCAATGATACAGTTAATATAAATGACTGAAACCTTACAGTATACAGTAAATGCAGAAATGTATTTAAATAAAATAAAAAAAATTTACATTTACAAGAAATGCAGCTTGGTATTGATTTTGTAACATATCACCTCGTACAATTAAACACATTATGGAAAACTGCAGTGCTTACAACAACACAACATACAACTCCCCGAGAGCTATATAAGAAACTCCAGAATCGGATATGTAGCTGCAATAGTGATCTGACGATACAATACCAAACCAAAGTGTGTTAAAAACAAAACATGATCATTGTTATCGGTTTTGTGCCCATGTGCTGATTCAGATGCCATGTAGAAACACATGTAGCGCCATCCTTTTGGTGCTAAACTGAGTTGGCACTTAGCTGTTTTGGCTAAGTTAGGTTAGCTTAGCTTAGTGTCAACAGGGCAACACCAAAACAATTTAGTTCCAATAAGTACCTGACCCCATGTAAATGAAGTGCCATGAGAACTGCAACCAGTAACAAACTGGTCTGAATTTGGTTATGTTGAGCGGTGCGACAGGCATGACAATAGAACCTCGTTTTCCCCATGATATAAAACAACCATTAATGACAGAGGCAGGACAAATAATCATGTCAAAGCCATACACCTTTAAACTTGGAGTTCATTACCCCCATTATAGGGAAGTTTATCATGAGACAAGAGATCGAAAACTGTGCATGGAATAACTTACTGTATTGCTGGCATTCCCTTAACACTCAAGATAATTAAGTATCGTGAAGTGTACTCAATTAAATAATAGATCCCATTATGGTGAAAGAGACAGCCTAAGGACAATTACGTGATGCAGCTCATGATAAGTAATTCGTATTTCCTAAATCAAAATATCTCCGTCCACCCACATATGAAGTCCGACTAAAGAAATAATCCTTACGATTATTAATTTGACCAATAATATTTATCTTCATTGGCTGTTAGGTAGCATGGAACTTCCGAATTATATGTGTGTCTCTTATATCCCAAGTGGACTCCTCTAAAGTAACAAAATGAAAATACACAATTTGGTGCTTAAAATGCCTATGATAATTTTTTTTTTTTTTAAGTAAATATTGACCAGTTCTCAGGACACTTCATTAATATAAATGCCATTTATACTTGTAAAGAATTCTAAAAAAGAACTTTTTACAAAAATGCAAATAATAACTATTAAGGATTGTTTAATGACGTAAAGGCAGTTATGAAATATGTCAAAAGAAATAAAATGGAACATACCCAGCAGTATATTTTTCCAGGTTCATTCTTGGTTAACTAAGCTTGCAGCATAGTACCTATCAAGAGATCTGTCAGCTTGTCCTTTACCTATTGTGTATCATTTCTTAAACTGTCTTGTCCTTGAACTTCAACTTTTTCTTTGTCTTGATGACTTCTCGGTGCCCGGGCCCGACGAGGGCAATTTTCTTACCTGTCCTGCACATACACACTTAAAATATTGGCCTTAAAATGGGAGTTTTGCTTCCAAAGGTTTCATTTAATGTTCTGTCATTATTACAATCAAGAAACTGAAGTCTGAAGGTGAGGAGGGGAAAAAACAGTTAAAACTGAAGCCGTATGAAGCACTTCCTATGCCTACATCTACACCGAATATTCTGGTGTATTTGTTATGAATTTCTTTTAATATCTCTTCACATATGACAAGTCACAATGCTCCCCATCTGTTTCTCTTTGCTTTATGTTTTCTTGGTGCCTGGGCCTGATGAGGGCAATTTTCTTTGCCCATACTGGTGTCACACTCATAATAAAAATGATATAAAAGACTGAAACTATGCACAAACATCAGCAAACATACTCTGAGTGGCACATTGAAAATTCTGGAAGTAAGGTAATGGCTACCAGTATTACTAAAAGCTTTTAAATATGTCACTGGTTAAGAAATTTAACAAAGATGAATTTGTGTTCGCCTGCTATTATATTGGAATATTTTATCTTGAAACCTCTTATCATAGGACATGACATGGAAGCATTCAATACTGTACAGACATCTGGTAATTTTTGTTTTTTAAGCTATGAGAAACTCCCGATTCTTACTTCAGATTTTTAACATAACTGAGTAAAATATGTCCATAAGTTAATCTAAAATAATTGGAAACATATTAACAATATTTATAGATATAAAGCAACATATATCACGTAGTTGCATACATAAAAGTAGCTAAGAAAAATAAATACGATAATTAATAACCATAACTGGAAAAAGGTACAGATATGTAAAGTATAAAACTTTTATGAAGCATATATACCTGCACAAGTGCAAGAACATTCTGAACATGAGGTATATAACACACTTATCACTTGCAACAATAATATCAATATTAGAGTGGTTTACATTTATGCAATAATAATTTCCAAACAGGACAGGAAAAAAAAAAAAGGCGAAATTCTCATTTCAATAACATCATTCTAAAATGATTGGAATGGTACAATAGCTTTAGCTAACAAAATTTCCATCAAAGAACAAAAAATTATATCGATACGTCCCCTCACCATTTAGGTACGATCTGTTTGAATTGCCATTTCTGATAATTGTTGACAGGATCGCAGGGAAGAAGTGCGAGTTGATTGTTTTGAGGATGAAGAGCGGCGCATTTACCTAATCTCTTGTGTAGCAGTACGTGATTTTGCTGAAAAAAATAAAAAAAGTGATAATTTACAGCTGTATTAAGTTTGATGGTATCATTATCAGTTCCTTTGTTTTACATTATTTAAATATATGATCCAGTTTTTTGTCAAAGACTACCATTCTATTACGGGTTAGGATGGTGTCTTTTTGCGAAGGGCTTTGGTGTTGGCAGGTGTGATCGTTACCCTGAGTTAATGCCCTAACTTTAGACCTTGGTGGTTCTCGAACTGACGACCTGATGAATCCAAGTCTCGAGATTTGATGCTGTATTTATCTAAATTACTTATATAATTACAGATTTTAGATTGCATTCATCTAAATAATTTAAATAAATACAGCCTCAAACCTTGATCCCTTACTCACACATCTCTCCATGCAACTCACACGAAATACAATGGTTTGCAATAAGAGAATTCTTTCTTCTCCGCCACCAAAGATATATTAGCTGTATCTATATATATGAACCATTTTTCCCCTTATAAGGAGAGTGGCTGAATCAAGGCAAAATACTCTGACTCTCTGGCAAGAGAAAATACAGAGGAGGGGATTCCCAGTCCCCTCTAGCCCCCTTCCTTCAAGAGGAGGGATAAATAATACTTTCTTTTTTTTAACATGATACTGCATCCCACTTAAGCCTGTAAGGATGAAATAAAATTTCATTAATGAATAATTAAAGGCATGTCACAACAGGTCTTCATTACACCCTGGTCATCCTCTCCCCTTCCATCAGAGTATCTGTGGGGAAAAAATAATTAGGAAGAATGGGACCTCCAGCCCTTCACTCCCAAACCTCATTTAAGTGGCTCTTAGGAGAGGCAAGGAATGCATGAGAGGTCTTTTTCTCTACCACTAATAGGCATAAAAATAACGATCCAGTTTTATGTAATGGACTCCCTTTTCTACTAAGGGCTAGAACGTTGTCTTTTCTCAAAGGAATTTGGTTTGGCAAGTGCAACTTTTACCCTGGGTAATGCCCTTCCTAACCTTAGACCATGGCCAGTCTCAAACCGACGACCTGAAGACTCAAAGTTGCATATACTACAACCCAACCACAACGACCACAACAACAATAATAATAATTATAATAATAATAATACTTTCTCTTTTACTGTATAACACTATTTCAATTACAAAAATAAAGCTGTTCTGCAACTATATCTCACCTCATCATATTGCCAGGGACCGTCTACGGTCCCTAGTCGACAAAATATCAATTTAATCCCTTGGCCATCGGCGTCAACGCAGCGTTCTCCGATGCCGAGCTGACCTTCGCTATTTAGTCGTACCAACTGAAATATATTTTAAATTTAGATATGCAGCCATCAAAGAGACTAAGTAACATTCTATGTCACTTTTAGATATGACCTAACCTAACCTAACATCCATTATAATAAATATCATACTATATAACTTTTAGAAATAAAACTTGAATGTTAAATATATATCACTACCACTTTGCTCAGTACATACAGCACGGACCATTTAAAAACGTATTATTCAATAATTTGCTCCATATTAAACCAGTAAACATAATGACTGTACAAAATTAAGCCTTAATGGTCCTGTAAATAAGCAATATCACTATTTATTCAAGATTGACACTATGTTCAACAAAGACCCAATGAGACCGAACATTTCCCATTAAACTGATGCAGTAAGGTTCCATAAGGCCCTGTTTGACCTTACCTGTGCCATAAACTGTTTTGCAACAAGAGAGAAAATTCAGGGAGATACTAATTAGCAGTCTTATGGTCCCTATCAATACTAATCACCTCCTATGAAACACAGGTAATATGAAGTAGTTGTTCTTTCTCTCTCTATTCCCTCAAGAATAAGTTAAATGATATTTTTGGTTGATATTCTACTCTACTTTACCTAGCAAAAAATAGATTTTTCAATATAACAGTGAAAAAACTTTTGAGTAATAGCTTCTTATAGCAACAAAAAGCAAGTACGGCAATTTTCCTGTTTGATGAACATCTACTTTCATTTGCAAAATACTCCATCATGGGCTTTATTAAAGTGAATAAGAATATTGAAATGAAAGCACTAATATATACAACAACTATTAACAATGTAATTCTAAAATAATGCAAGCAATGGTATGATATAATTAACACCTACCTGATTATTTCCAAAGCCATGGCAGTGTGCCACTCCCATGAGGCTAGGTGCAGCATGACCCAGAGTGTCAAGGCATTGTGAGGTAGCTGCATTCCACAACTGTTGGAATATTTGCATTCATTCATATCACCCTCACAATGAACTAAGGAAAAAGTGAGGAACTCTTAAGCTAAGGTTGCCCATACACAGTGCAATTTGGCCTTGAGACTAACAGACAGATTTCGTTCAATCCGACCAGATTGAATCGTCTAAGGTTGCTCTACACAGTGCAATTTGGCCTTGAGATCACCATACAGATCTAGTTGAATCTGACCAGATCATCTATGGGTTGACTGTGAACTACAACCAGCCCATAAACAATCCAATCTGGTCAGGGTCAACCAGATCTGTCTGGTGGTCTCAAGGCCAAATCACACCATGTATAGGCACACTAAAAACTATAACACCGAGAGAAACCGAAAAACCACCAAATTCCAAAAAAGTAATAGGAAATAATGGCTATACAGAAATTCGTCCACCTACAAATGCATTAATTTCTTCAAATACACTGGAGCCAATAGTTCACTGCTGAAAAAGAAACCTTATTTGACCTGTACATAGTTCTATTATGTACAGATGTACAGTACCTCATTCAAAGAAAAGCCTTTACCGAACTTTTCAAGCAAGCATCTGCAGTGTGTGAGTGAATGGGATGGGCGGCAAGTAATTACCTGAGTAAAAGTTATGAACTGTCCTCTAATTAGGGCTAAAATAAGTCACATTATTGTCTACTCACCTGGCTAGTGTCCCCACTCTGGATATCTGTTTATTTACCTTACTAGTATCCGCACTCTGGACATCTGTCTACTCACCTGACTAGTGCTCCCACTCTGGACGTCTGTCTACTAACCTGACTAGTGTCCCCACTCTGGACATCCCCCAAGCAAGGGTATGTTTCCACCATTGTGGGAGCGTCACTGCCCGTTGTGTCCCAACAGAAGTCACCCACGTAGCTCCTTAGCTATCAGTCAGTGTAAAGTCTTTTAAGTCTTGTAGGTCATACAGTCAAGTAAGTGCTACTTTAGCGTGCAGTCTGCCTCACTATCAGTAGTCTGTTGTACCCTGACATAACCTAACAAGGTCAGGTAATATTATTTTCGTTAGGATAGGCTTGGGTATAACAGACTATAGACAGTGAGGTAGACTGCACGCTAACGATGCACCGTCAAGTTTTAGCTAAAAAAAATTGATATGTTAAATCTGAAAGGGGAACATCTGCAGTGGTGTGGTGAGATAATATAAGGAGAAATTTCAACACTTGGAAAGTCACATGTTAAAATATCTACTAGGAATTCCAGTTCCTAAAATTATAAAATACTAGTTGAGGTTAAAAAATTTAGAGATTCATCACTGTTACAGTATTCACTCCAAATATATCTACAAAAATAAGGCCGCAAAGTGAAAAATAATAATAAATATAATAATAATAATAAAAAAAAATAATAATAATAATAATAAATAATAATAATAATAAAAATAATAATTATAATAATACAATATAAACATTTCAGTTCCAACATTAATTGTTTAAAGAAAAGAATAGCAAAATCCTATTGAAGTTAACCATGAAATACAGAAAACGTCAATGAGTGTAGTGATAGCGCCTTGACTTAGTAATCATAAGTCCTAGGTTCGAGTCCCGGTCGGGGTAAAAAATGATTCATGTTTTCACATATGTAATGTGCTTATTTGATAATTTCATGGCCCGAATGAGATTGGGAATTGAATTAAATGCTAATATGAAGCCACGAGTGAGGTTGGGGAATCTGTAATATGAACATAGTGGCATTCAGTTAGAATGCGTTCATTCCTAAGTATAGCAGATATAAGCTATAAGGTTGGATTCCTTTTAACCTTCTGTGGTGTAGTGGTAGCGCCTTGACTTAGTAATCATAAGTCCTAGGTTCGAGTCCCGGTCGGGGTAAAAAATGATTCATGTTTTCACATATGTAAGTTGCTTATTTGATAATTTCATGGCCCGAATGAGATTGGGAATTGAATTAAATGCTAAAATGAAGCCACGAGTGAGGTTGGGGAATCTGTAATATGAACATAGTGGCATTCAGTTAGAATGCGTTTATTCCTAAGTATAACAGATATAAGCTATAAGGTTGGATTCCTTTTAATCTTCTGTGGTGTAGTGGTAGCGCCTTGACTTAGTAATCATAAGTCCTAGGTTCGAGTCCCGGTCGGGGTAAAAAATTATTCATGTTTTCACATATGTAATGTGCTTATTTGATAATTTCATGGCCCGAATGAGATTGGGAATTGAATTAAATGCTAAAATGAAGCCACGAGTGAGGTTGGGGAATCTGTAATATGAACATAGTGGCATTCAGTTAGAATGCGTTCATTCCTAAGTATAGCAGATATAAGCTATAAGGTTGGATTCCTTTTAACCTTCTGTGGTGTAGGGGTAGCGCCTTGACTTAGTAATCATAAGTCCTAGGTTCGAGTCCCGGTCAGGGTAAAAAATGATTCATGTTTTCACATATGTAATGTGCTTATTTGATAATTTCATGGCCCGAATGAGATTGGGAATTGATTTAAATGCTAAAATGAAGCCACGAGTGAGGTTGGGGAATCTGTAATATGAACATAGTGGCATTCAGTTAGAATGCGTTCATTCCTAAGTATAGCAGATATAAGCTATAAGGTTGGATTCCTTTTAACCTTCTGTGGTGTAGTGGTAGTGCCATGACTTAGTAATCATATGTCCTAGGTTCGAGTCCCGGTCGGGGTAAAATATGATTCATGTTTTCACATATGTAATGTGCTTATTTGATAATTTCATGGCCCGAATGAGATTGGGAATTGAATTAAATGCTAAAATGAAGCCACGAGTGAGGTTGGGGAATCTGTAATATGAACATAGTGGCATTCAGTTAGAATGCGTTCATTCCTAAATATAGCAGATATAAGCTATAAGGTTGGATTCCTTTTAACCTTCTGTGGTGTAGTGGTAGCGCCTTGACTTAGTAATCATAAGTCCTAAGTTCGAGTCCCGGTCGGGGTAAAAAATGATTCATGTTTTCACATATGTAAGTTGCTTATTTGATAATTTCATGGCCCGAATGAGATTGGGAATTGAATTAAATGCTAAAATGAAGCCACGAGTGAGGTTGGGGAATCTGTAATATGAACATAGTGGCATTCAGTTAGAATGCGTTCATTCCTAAGTATAGCAGATATAAGCTATAAGGTTGGATTCCTTTTAACCTTCTGTGGTGTAGTGGTAGCGCCTTGACTTAGTAATCATAAGTCCTAGGTTCGAGTCCCGGTCGGGGTAAAAAAATGATTCATATATATATATATATATATATATATATATATATATATATATATATATATATATATATATATATATATATATATATATATATATATATATATATATATATATATATATATATATATATATATATATATATATATATATATATATATATATATATATCATGTGGATATTAAAAATTATATAAAAATTATTGATCATATTGTACAATCTATTACCTATTACTTTCGGTGCATAAAAACAGTAATTAGTAGTTACTAGTTGATCTATTCAATTTAACAAAATATATCGGAAGAAATGCAAAGGTATGTATACTACATGATTTAAAAGATGCATATTAGAGTTCAACAGTTTGAGATCCTTGATCTTACCTCTCCCCAGTGTAGATTTGGAGGTAACTCTGGGTACTTGCGCAACATATCATAGGCAACATTATCCATGAACCACTTGAAGCTTTTGCAACCCAGACGTTCTTTTAGCTCTAACTGATGACTGATATCACCCATGTCCAAGTACCTGGATAAATATTCCAGTAATACTATTTTATACACCAATAATTTCTTTACATTCTCACCATAGATAAAGAGAACACTATTGCATATGTTGGTTTCTTCCAATATATAAATTGAAATATGATACAAAAACACGGTGTATGCGGAGCAAGAAAATTACAGACTCCCATTTTAATAATGCTAGGTTTTGTGAATATACATAAGAAATGTCTTGAGGTTCTATTCTTATTTGATGAATAACAAAGCAATATGTAACTAAAATAAGATAAAACATTAGCCCATACTTTTGCTACATACAAAAGAAAAAAAAATTTTGCTTACAGATGTAAAAGGAAGATGAATTTTACTGTATATCCTCGGCAAACAAATGAAAAATGAAATCCTGAGACATATGAGCGGTAAACAAAAGATGCTATGAGGCATAAATACAATGCTTAATAACAAAGTTAACATAAGAGAATATTTTTTATACCTTGCCAATGGTTCTCGAGTGTAAAAATATTCCTTGTATTTATCGTCGAACCAAGTTTCAATGACGCGCTTGTAATTTATGGTGATTAGAGGTCCTTTCTTTTTCTCGGCGAGCTTTCCAAAGTTGTACGGCATGAAGCCTCTGTATACATGACCTACACGAGAACATGGCACCCATTCTATGCTTCCACCACACTGCCATATCTGTAATGCCAAAAATTACCTCATTACTGTACTGTGTTGAGCTCGCAGATCAATGTGGCAGGATAAATCAATAATAGACATACAATACTGTACATAGCTTAAATATTGTGGCCAAAAGATAATATCGTACACCAACCACCTCTCTACATTCTACTCCTGATCTCAACATAAACAAACAAACAAAAGATGCTTGAGAAGTGCAATATTGTATATAATCATTTGAACAGAATGTACTGAAAATCAGACAGAAATAAGTCTAACTCTTTTTTCCTAATGCAATCTTGAAGCTAATTACAGAAGTTGGTAACTGTAATCAGTACAGCTACAAATTATAAATAGCGTTTGACTCTCCTTTCCCTACATTGGCACCATCTCAAAATATAAAACAATAAATATTGTATACACACAATGCAAACATATTGCTACTTGATGCCTTTTGATATACAGCAAAATGATTATCTGAAACATGAAATGATACATGAACAGAGAAAATGGTAAGTAAAGAATAAAAAAACAATAAATTTCTTGGCCAGAACAATTTAACACTGAAAGCTTTTACCGTATATTAAAGCATATGACTACCTATATATCTCATATCTACACACACATATACAATAGCCATAAACATCCTTGTAGAGAGAGTGGCTGATTCAAAGTACACTCACATTCACCAGTAGAACATTTCATCCGATCTCTCACATTTTCGATCATTGAGATTAATGGGTTACAATATTCCCTTATTATACAGCTTTGGTCATCAACAGTGCTGTGGGGCCCCAAAGCTATAGTAGGTTTAGCTCCATCACTTCCTCTCATGGCAACTCCCTCTTCCTACCCAAAACAATCTTTTCATTCTTGTTCTTCCTCTTGGTCTTACTCCACATATTTATGTTAATCTCAATTCCATCTGGTTTAACTTTTCCGTCATCTCTCTTCAGACGTTCATTCTTTGCCTCACCTTCACATTCTTGCCCTATCCATTCTTGATGCGGCTATCATACTTTTCAAACATCTTAACTCCATTACATTCAAGCTGTTCCTCTAACCCTCACTAGCATTTCAACAAGTCTTTTCTCTATAAAATGCAACTAAAATATTCCTTTATAATCTACTCTTTGAATTAATTCCTAATTATCTTTTCCTCCCGACTCGCTTCCTTCAGTCTGTAACTCACTTCAGCATTCGCTCCTTCAGTCAGTACGTGTAACAGCAGAAACTTGAAACTTTTAGTTTTCTCAAACATCTGAACTTTCGCTCTAACATTCAGCCAGCCACAGTCAATATTTCTTGTACATTTCACAACTACACTTTTATTTACCTTAACCATAAACTCCCTCTCTCATCTACCTTTACGAACTCGGTCACCTACTGCTTCAATTTCTTCTAAGAATCATGGCAATTATAGCAGTGTCATCCACAAACAAAGCTGATTCACTTTCCATGACATATCATTCTCACCAACTAATTCTGAAGCTCTTTCTCATACTCTTGCATTTACTTTCCTTACCACTCCATCCAATACATATCGAAACACCACAGCAACATCATGCAACCTTGATGCAATACTGCATTCACTTTCAACCAATTATTTTCACTATTCCCAACACATTAAACTACTGACAAATTCATCTTTTAGAATGTGATGCCATAAGTTAATAACGCAATAAATTTCACCTACTGAAAAACATCAGTAATTCATAGGAGAAGTTCTAATCAAGTCAAAGACATTAAAGGGCAATGAATTAAAAAGCCTTCCAAAATGACATGATAAATTACCTTGAATGATAGTTCGAAGTTCTCGCCTCCCCAGACCAAAAGTCCAGGATCATAAGCACCCAGACTGAGAAAATACTCTCTGTTAATGGCAAATAAGCCCCCTGCATGGGTCGGTGCTCTGAAATAAATATAACAGTGCTTTATGGAGACATCATGAACTTCACACCAGCATCCGTTACTCCCATAAACATGATCCAGTTTTATGTCACAGGTTCCCTTTTCTGTTAAGGGTTGGGAAGGTGCCTTCTTTCAAAGGATTTTGCTTTCGGCAGTGCAGCCGTTGTGGGTCTTGAGTCAACGACCTGACGAATCAAAGTCCCACTCACTACCAACCAAACCACTGTGGCCATGAATTGCAGCTTATCTAAATAATAACTACTAATTGAAGGAATAGTAAAAGTCGAAAAGTGGTGTCTTTGCAAAAATTCCACTGAGGGAAGACCAATACGTTGCTGGCAAAAAATAAAAACGTACTTTTTTTTTCAAAACATGCCATATGATTCCAGATACTAAAAAAATTACTTTCTATTTGACCAGTTGATAAGATATGCATAATATATATGTATTAAAGGAGAAGCTTAAAGAAAAATTCAGTCTCCAGTGCTAAAGGAAGTAAGCCTTACTTGTATGGTTCGCTCTTGTGTTCCCTCTGACGTTCAATTTCGGGAGGGAGTTCTGTCTCTTTGTAGAGCATTCCCCACTCAAAAATGCCTCGGAAATTGCTTGCGGCACCGTAAACAGGGCGATATTCAAAACTGTCATGATCGATGCCGTCAATGACAGGTACTGTCATTGTGTGTCTAAGTACAAAGAAATGAAAATAAAATAAACTGTTTCCGTTACTGAAACTCAGTGGAAAAGGTAACATATCATTTACATATAGCATACTCCTGCCAAACCATGGGTGAAAATTATTACATCATACAGCTTTAACCTAGCAATAGTGCCGCATACAATGAGATATGATACTAAAATAGTTTTTCAAGCCTACCTAATACCAATCTTAGACTGTATAGTAGGAGGATTTCCATCTTAAGAAAGGAAAACTGTCTTGTTTTTATGAAGACAATCTTCTAATCTTTTTGAAACTATGTAGCAAGAGGTTTTCAATCTTAAAAACTGAGAACTGTCTCATTATTAAGACAGCCTCCAAATCTTTTTGAGACTCTAGCAGGAGGGTTTCCATTTCAAAAAAAGGAATACTGTCTTGCCATTAAGAAGACAAACTTCTAATCTTCTCTTGACTGTTTAGTCGAAGATTTTCCATCTTATAAAATAGAAAACTGCCTTGTTATTTAGTTGAAAGTCTTCTAAGCCTTTATAATAGGCATCTTACATGGTTTACTATCAATGGAATATAAAACAGCTCTGGCTTAATCTTCTGACCTGACCTTCCAAATCAATTAGGATTCCTGGTCTCCTCAAATTAAATCGCAGACCCAACGCCTCCTCCCGAACAAATTGTGACCTTTACAATTGGCACTACTGTTTTTATTCATATAAAACACAGAAGAGTCAAGTTTTCTTTATGATGAAGGTTTTAGTTCTTTTTACATTAAAACCAAGGCGTTTACACATGGGGTAATAAATATGACGAAGAAGAATAAGATTTTCAGAATTATTATGTGTACTGCCTTCTTTTAGTCGAGGCACTTTGCCGAAAGCTTTATCAATCCTTTCTAACCAACAAAAATAAGTACTGCAAAATAAGTTACATGGCATGTACACATGCATGCATGAACACACACTTAAAGTATTTCGTGGTCCAGGAAACACTGCTAACATACATCTAGTTTTAAATATGAATATACAATGAAAAGTACTCTAGAAGAAATTGCATGTCACATACACACCCATGCACACAAAAACACCTGAAGAATTTTGTAGTCCCAAAAACACTGCTAACACATATATACTTTTGAATATGAAGATAAAAAGAGAAGTACTATAGAAGACACCAAATGGTACATACATACGTACGAATGCTTGAAGTATTTCGTGGTCTACGAAACACTGCTAACTTACACCTAGTTTCAAATATGTAGATACAAAGGATAGTACTGTAGAGGAAGTCAAAGTCACATGGCACGTACACATGCATGAAGTATTTCGTGGTCCAAAAAACATTGCTAACATACACCTACATTTAAAAATGAAGATGAAGAAAAGCAAAGATTATTGAATGTACCTCATCAATCTCCTTTCACATCAAAAGTTACCTAAAGCTCTGTGATGCAAGGGGATAAATATGAAGAGGAATTTAAAAATTATTCTAAATGTGAAAGCCAACATGGTTTTGATACCAGTATACATTATCTCCTATTATCCCTTTACATCTGACATGTCGCAAAATGTCCCTATCTCTGTTTCTCTGTTATCACAACCTAAACTAGTGAAGACACCATTTCACCCAATGATCTCACTAATAGAATTGCTTACTCATTTAATCTACCAAAATGGAAAAGTCTATTATACAACAGATGCCACTACCCTCTCCTTTTCATCTCCGAAGGGTTCAGATCTTGAATTGCTATAGGAACTACTTAGGGTATCCAACTTAGCATTTCTTAGGAGTGAGGTGTAAAATGAAAAAGCTGCACATTTTATTGTTAGGTACATGATATAGTTTCCTGTTTGCAAGTGTGTAAAGGGATTTCAATTGCTACACACTATTACAAGCTGGTTATCAATACACATGCATCTACTTTTAAAAATAGAGCATTGAAATACAGCATTTAGAAAAAAACATATGAGTTTACTAACTTATCTCTATAAATAGGAGCCAAGAGTGGAGGCAGCCAATTTTTGTTCACTTCACAATGAGCGTCTAAAAACAGCACGACTTCGCCCCTGGCCTCTTCAGCTCCAGTCGTGCGCGTTCGAATGAGTCCCGACCTCTCCTTGTTTCTTACGAGGCGTACTTTGCCATTCCAACGGGCTATATAATCTTCCAGAGGCTCCTTTAAAGATGCTGATATAGCAAAAATCAATAATTATCAGTGGTAACACAAAAAATTAAATAACTTCTTTATAAATTATATCTCGACATGGCATTACTGGAAATTACTGCACTAACATAAATGGAAGTTAAAAGTGCAAGCAATTTTCACTTTAACTTTTAAACTACCTGTTTCACTTAAGTCATCAACTAAACATGAAAAATATCTAATTAGTAATTATCTTTCAACAAGGCATTACTGGAGATTAATGCAGAAATATGAACGGAAATAAAAACGTACAAACAATTTTTATTTCAACATTAACTACCTTTGTCACTGAAGTCATCGACCAACAGAACCTCTTTCAAGAACTGAGGAGGCGATCTATCGATAACGGTGTGAACGGTCCTCATCAGGGTGGAGAAACCTTCATTATGAAAAACTATAATGACTGAAGCAGTCGGAAGATCTTCCGGATATTCCCAGTGTTTGCATCTGTTTACAAAATAGAAGGAATTACATTACACAATATGTGATTGGTTTTATATCACAAGTTCCCTTTTCTTTTAAAGGTTACGATGGTGCCTTTTTGTGCAGGACTTTGGTTTTGGAAGGTGTGATTGCTACCCTGGGTGAATGCCCTTCCTAACCTCAGACCATAGCAGGCTCCAAAACTTCGACCTGACGACTTAACGTAGCAGGTGCTACCACTCTGCCACGGTGACTGCAATAACATTATACAACAAAAAGAGCAAAATATATATTGCATATGACACTGGATAATTGGTATAGGAAGCCACTTTTCCTAATGTAATTCACACTGTATTTTGAATGTATACAGGACACAGAAAATGCATTTATTCCTCTCATATTCATTAAAAGTCCCTAAAGGTGGCTAAAAGGGAAAGGGGAGTATTAAGGTTGGTAATCCCACAAACCTTTAGTGTTTTCTTAAGTTTACAAGGCTATTTTCTATTAGGGGCTAGGTACGTCCCTTCTATTGTAAACTTTGCTTTTGACAAGTAAGGCTGTTACCCTGAGTGAAAGACATTTCTGACCTCAGACAGTGGCAGGTCTCAAACCGATGACCAGAGGAATCAAAGTCACACATGCTTCCAGCCTGTTACCGCTCATACAGTGATATTAATGGCTCAAAATTTATAACAACGACGACAATATCAAAACAACTTACTCTCTATGTCTTGTGTCTGGAATTACACGGTCCATGGCGATTTCGTCTGAAACTACCATGTTGATGCCGTATTCGCTAACAGACTGAGATCCTTCATTCTGCTTATTGGGGAGGAGGTGGTGAGCTTTACCCCCTTCCCCCGGGCCATTCCTTGGTGGGGGTTCTGGGGGTTCAAAATTACCGAGCTTATCGGCCACATATACGACCTCTTGCTTGGCTTTGCTCTGCAAAGTGCCAAAATGCATATAAAACATTTATAAAAATAAATATGCAGATTTAATGAAGTTTTGAGGTGCTTGTATATTTGTGAGGTGTAAATGCATATGAAATACATATAATAAGATATAAAAATAGAGAGGAAAAGTAAATTAAAATTTTCATGTACACTTGTGACGTGTAATGCCAACTGGCTTTCAATTATGATAAATGCTATATTTGTTTTTTTTTATTTCAAAAAGTTTTATTCCATAAAAGAGGGTTTTTCCATTAAACCCAAAAGAGATGGGTATTTTTTATTTCTTGCCAATCATGGAATATATCCAAGGCATTCTAGAAGCCATGAAAAACACACCTGTGTATCTAATGTACAGCTGTTATACGACAACTGTGCTAACAAATTACTTTTCATAGCACAACCACTTCAACAACAGAACTTTTTGCAATTACGTATTTCCTGTTAAGTAATTTCCAACTATTCTGGCCAATTCATATGTCCTATTATCATTATTATTATTTAAAAAAAAGAAAAAAAAGGAGAGAGAGATTGTTTTCAAAAGGTGTGATTCTCTTAAACAACAACACATACCAACATACAGTGACTCTAGTGCTAAAAGAGCATCCTACCAGGTGCAAGGATTAAAACAGTTATGAAAGCAAGAGATATATCCAAGAATGAAATGTCAGAATTTTTTTTTTTATAAGTCTAGGATTACACCCAAAAAGAACAATGAATTACGGACACCATTTTTGCTAATCAGGCAAAAAAAGCATCATACACCACAATAAGCTATAGAGTACCTTTGGAAAATGAAAGTAAAAACTTAAAAGTTGTATCACTTTTCTCTTAAAAACACATAAGGTGTGTAAAGCTATAAGCTATATAAATAGGACCAATATCATATATAGAGACAACAAAAATTTATAACAGATAATACTTGCAAATATGTCATATACCCAGTATACTTATATACACATTCATTGACTTAAAACTGAAATTGCTCTGATGTGATCGGTTTTATGGCACAGACTCCCTTTTCTACTAAAGGGAAGGATGGTGCCTTCTAGCAAAATAGTTTGGTTTTGGCAAGTGTGATCATTACCCCAAGTGAATGTCCTTTCTATCCTCTGACTAAGACGAACCACAATCCCTCGACCTGAAGACTCAAAGTTGCAAGAAGTACCGCTCTGCCATGGATGACTGCTAAAGTTGAAATTGTTCTGAGTAACAGATTATTAAACAGAGTGCATGGAGGCCATCAGTCTTACCATAAAGGCTCCAGCCGATCTGATGGAAGCAGGGGCATGGGGCGAATGAGAAGCCAGTAAAAACAAGATAGCCACAACTCCAACCACTCCCAGGAACAGCTTCAAGAAGCGACCACGGCGAATTTGTAAGATACGCATCCTGAACGCACTTAATACTTTTGCACTACCGGGTCCCTGAAAAACGGAAAAATATTTTCGGTATCATCTTTATTTGACAGTACTAATATGGGTAAATGAAAACATAAATAAAAAACAATACAGACAATAGAAATTGTTTACAATTTACCAGGAAATTTAAGAAAAATTATTCACACTTAAAAAAATGAATTTTTTCCCCATTCATTTACGTCAGTATGCCAGTATACTGACATAATGCTGACATAATAATGATGGGTGGGTTGACAGACAAGATTAAACAATTTGTAGCAAACTATGATGTTTGCAGATGATACAGTGATCTATAGCAAGAGTAGGGAGCAGGTTGAGGAGAGCCTGGAGAAAGGGGGGAATGAAAATCAGCAGGATCAAGACAGAGTCCATGTGTAGGAATGAAAGTCAGCAGAGGCTAGACATAGTACATGTGTACGAATGAGAGGGAGGATGATGGAATGGTGAGGTTTCAAGGTGTGGAGGTGTTAAAGGTAAATGAGTTTTAGCATTTGGAGTTAACTGTTAAAAGTAACGGAGAGTGTGGAAGAGAAGAAAAGAGGAGCATATAGGAAGAATTGAGTGGCTGGAGAAGAGCGACAAGAGTGATATGTAAACAAAACAAAACAAAAGAAGACCTGCATGAAGGAAAGGTAATGTTTATATGACTGCGATAAGACCAGCAATACTGCATGGCTAGCAGACAGTCCCACTGACAAAAAGACAGGAGGCTCAGTTGGCGGGTGCATTGGTGAGGATGCTGCAACATTCTTCGGGCGTGATATGGATGGACACAATATAGAATGAATGTATTAGAGGGACAGTGCATGTAGGGTGGTTTGAGGATATGGTGAGGTGAGACTGATATGGTTTTGGCATGTGCTGAGGAGGGATGAGGGGTATGTTGGAAGAAGGATACTGAGGATGAAGCTATATGACAGGATGGGGAGAGGCAGGCCAAAGAGGAGGTTTTGGCATATGCTGAGGAGGGATGAAGGGTATGTTGGGAGAAGGATACTGAGAATGGAGCTATCAGCCAGGATGGGGAGAGGCAGGCCAAAGAGGAGCTTTGTGCATGTGATAAGGGAGGACATGAGGGTGTAAGGTATGACAGATGCAGAAGCAGGGGATGGGGCAATATGCAGACGACTGATCTGCTGTGGTGGACCCTGATGGGGAAAAGCTGAGAGATCTGATGATGGTTTAATTATTTATGCAATTTAATTGTTAAAGCATGTTACAGAAAAAAATATGGCTTTTTATTCTTTGGAAGAAAAAAAAAAAGTTTGCTAGACTTAAATACCTGTAATTCATACAGCTGATACTCTTGGGAAAAGGTAAATACTGTATTATAAGTACTGTATATACATTTTTACAGGATTTTACTAAATTTTGCTAACCAACAAAGAGTCCCATAAACTGACGTTAGTAAAATTTTATGCTTCACAAGTATTAATAACAAAAAACCATAGTAAATCAATATTGATGTAAGCCAGAATGACGTAAGCCGAGGGTATTACTATATATGGAATGATGTTTTCCTGGGTTACATTTTGCATTAAATGACAGTGTCGTCATAGTTTACTAAAGGGAAATTTTGAAGATTGAGTGTTGTCATTTGAAAAGATGAAACAAGATGTTTTTCCAATAAACAACATAAAGAGCTTATAAAAAAAAAATCGGTAAAATATTGACTTAATAATGCATGTAAGGTTTGCAGGAAATATAATCAACTAATTTGGTCTTCTCTACCTTGAGGAACAGCTAATAAAATTACTTCCATTAACGCACTTATACGTTAGCAAAATTCTCCTCTCCCTGCCATCAAGAATAAATAATAATAATAATAATAATAATAATAATAATAATAATAATAATAATAATAATGTGATCAGATTTACATCACGGACTCCCTTTCTACTTAGGGCTAGGACGGTGCCTTCTTGCAAAGGACTTTGGTTTTGGCAAGCATGACCGTGACCCTGAGTGAATGCCCATTCTAACCTCTAACTGTGGCGGGCCGCAAACCCTCGCCCTGATAAATAAAAGTTGCGAGCTTTAGCAGTCTGCCACAGTGGCCACAATAATAATAATAATAATAATAATAATTATAATAATTATATAACAATACATAAGTTTTATTATATTAGTCCTATTTAAATAAGATTTTGAATGTTATCCATTCAATTAAAATTGGAATTTTACTTCATGTAATATTATGAATCTATTGCCAAAAAAGATATTTATATCTCCATTAGTGGATTAGACAATGTTCATTAGCAATCACTTTACTTATAGTATGCTCCACTTCACTCTATTTAACTGCCAAAATACCTTTATACTCTTATACTACTTTTAATAGCATTAAAAATCTACCTTCTAAACATCAGTTTCATCTCTGATGCATTCTTAAGCTTAGTCCACTCTAGCAATTAACACAAAGTGGGTTTTTTTTATGGCCATCTATTTGTATCATTACAGCTACACTTAATATTATTGCTTACCTCAACAACAAACATGATACTAAACACTTTTTTAACAATAAATACAATACTGTATATTATGAAATCACTTCAATCCATTTTTTTTAGCATAAAAACAATATTATCATTGTTTCTTTCAATGAAAGAAGAATTAGAACTCTCTAAAGTTCGAACAGAAGAAAGTGCAGAGAACGTATACTGTGTCAGATGTTTACATCTCTCCTGTCAAACTCCAGCCGGCCAGTGGCCCCCTATGGGAGGAGATCCTTCCCTCTGGATCCTGGAAGTCCTGCGAGGGGTGGGGAGCAGGATGGGTAGAAGAATGGGTGAGAGAAGTTTTACTTGTTCCAGCTGTCGAGGGGGAGGGGGGAAGGATGACTAGGGGGGAAAAGACCACCTGCTGGATCCCGTTTTCTATGACTACCTGTATGGGATGGTATACAATAACCTATAGGAAAACATGCATTCCCTTAAATAATTCTTGCTATCAGCTCCATAAACGATAAAAATTAAAGCCCTAGAATAATTAAATATGAGATAATTCTTTTTCATCATATCCATGATAATATCTGTAATACTTCTATGAACTGAAATAAAATACAAAGACTCGGACCTAAAAGATCTGTTTTTATGACAAGTTCAAGTAGCATTTTATTTGTGATAAAAGAGAGCAGATGGCATGAAAGTAGCAAAAACAACATATACCTATAAATTCATTTAAGGAGAACTAATTCATATAACTAATAACACACAACTATTGATTTTCACAAACAATTGGTGTTGTTAAAATATAATATGTATGGAAAACATGTCCATTCTTATATGGTGATAGCACTGTGTTTTAACCTGAGACTTTAAATGTAGATGTAATATTTATAATTACAATTATAAATACGGCTATTTCTGTGGCATCCTTAATAATAGGATTAATCCACTAACATTACTTCTGTGTGCGTGTAATTACCTAATTGTGTTTACGGGAAAGAGCCTAAAGCCTGTATCTTCCCGTCTCTTGATCGGTTCCATTTTGTACTTAGTGATACTTATCATACCTGTCCTTAAAACTATGGATTGAGATAGCATTAACTACCTCCTCGCTTAGCGAATTCCAATTATCAACTACTCTTACACTGAAAAAGTATTTCCTTACATCCTGCAAAGAAGTTTTCTTACGAAGCTTCAAACTATGACCTCTAGTTCTAGAGCCAACCATATCAAAATATCGATCCCTATCCACTCTATCATAACCATGTGTGTGTGTGTGTGTATGAGAGAGAGAGAGAGAGAGAGAGAGAGAGAGAGAGAGAGAGAGAGAGAGAGAGAGAGAGAGAGAGAGAGAGAGAGAGAGAGAGAGAGAGAGAGAGAGAGAGAGAGAGAGAGAGAGAGAGAGAGAGAGAGAGAGAGCACACTAAGAATCTATTAAGAAACTTGTCTCGTTTACTTGGACATTGCTTATCACAGCAGCTAAAAACAGAGAAGAGGAAAAATCACTTAAAAAGAAAAAGACAGAATAGGGAAATATTTCATAATAACAGGTAGCCTTTTTTAACCCCTTAAGTCAAAACTGTATATGTATCCACACATTTAAATATGCAAAAAGGACCATTTTCTTTCTAAATTTTGAAAGATATAACAATGATTACATAATGATTTAGTAAAGTCAAGTTTAAGATCCTGATAATTACCTAATGACAATTTAAAAATGGCTAGGTTAGGTTAGCACAATAAAGTGGCTTAAAAAGTTCAGTTTGTAATCATTATACATGATCAGTTTTATGTCATAGACTCTCTTTTCTACAAAGGGCTTGGATGATGCCATTTTGTAAAAGACTTTAAATTTGGCTAGTGCAATTGTTACCTTGAGTGAATACCTTTTCTAATTTTAGACCGTGGTGGGCCCCAAACCATTGTCCTGACAAATTGAAGTCGCAAGCATTAACACTCTGCCACGGTGGCAACTTATAATCGTTATACATACTTGCATAAAATAAAAAATCAAGCAGTTCAATAAATACGATTTTTATAAACAAATCTTATTTCAAAATTCAGAACCTTACAACAAGATTATACCATACAAGCCAAACAGAAATAGTTGCTGAGAAATTCACAGTATTTATGTGTGATGGCAAAATTCCAATAGTTATGAAATATGAAGTTAAAGAGTAAAATGTTTTTAAAATGTTTGATTATAATACTTCAAACTAAAAGTCCCTTATACAGCCAATACTGTATTATCAATGGGTTTTTTAAGTATGCATGGCTATTAAAATATAGAGAAATGTAACTAGAGATATATAAACTATGGAGAAATATAACTAGTAAATTATAGAGAACTGTAACTAATAACAAGAAGAGACATAAATCCAAATCCATAAGGTTACAGCTAAGATATGTGTCCTCTTCCTCACATATGCCATAGGATAAAGTTAATAAAGTATTTACATAGTATGGTAGTAGCTTCATGAGAAGTCCTAAGACTATATAATATAACAAGCACACTTCGATTACGACCGCAACTGAACATGGACTAACGAATTTGAATAATGGAAATAAACTTCGCTTTGGTATAATTAACGTAGCTACTCTCAGAAATAAGGAGGAGGAGCTGGTTGAGGTGATGAAGATGAGGCGGCTGTCTCTGCTGGCCCTATCGGAAACCAGGCTGAGAGGAAGTGGCGATAGGATTGTCCATGAGGACTATAGACTGATCTACAGTGGGGGAGACGATTCAAAGCATGGCGTTGGATTTCTCCTGGAACCAACATTGGGAGACGCTGTGGAAAAAGTGACCCACATAAGTGCAAGGATGGTCGCAATTGATTTGAAAATTGAAGATGGGGTCAGTATTATACAAGTATATGTGCCACAACAGGGCCGACCAACAGCTGAGAAGGAGGAATTCTATGTGGAGCTGCAGGAGACAGTGGACAGTGTCAAATACCAGAATAATGTGATCATATGTGGAGACTTCAATGGACACATAGGATGCGACAGAAGGAATTATGATAGTAATATGGGAGCATTCAGCGTGGGAGACCAAAATGAAGCAGGAGTCAGAATTTTGGATTTTGCTAAAATCAATAACATGCAAATAATGAATACATATTATAAGCACAGAATGAGTCAAAAGTGGACTTGGTACAGATACAATAGTAACACACACACTTACTCACAGAGCTCTATGATTGACCTTTTTCTGACAAACAACAGAGGCATATTTTGCGATGTCAAGGCAATTCCATCTGTGTCATTAGATGCAGATCACAGACTGGTCTTGGCGAAAATAAACATCAAAAAACCAAACAGAAACAGATGCAGAGGAGCAAAACGATATAAGCTGAGCAAAATAAGAGTGGAGGCAACAAAGGAGGAGTTGGGACGGAGTATCAAGACTAAGCTGGAAAATGTTGATATGGGGGAGGTGGGAGACAGCTCTGAATCAATGTGGAACAGTTTCAAGACTGAAGTTGCTGAAGCTGCAAGCGAAGTCCTAGGCCAGAAAGTACCATATAGAGGACAAAAGAAGAGAACCCCTTGGTGGAATGAAGAAGTGAAAAGTGCGGTGAAAGCCAAAATGAATGGGTTCAGAAGATGGCTAAAAACAAGATCCCAAGGGGATAGAGCACAGTATGAATTGGCCAGAAATGAAGCTCAGAGGATAAAAAGAAAAGCAAAAACAGATAGTTGGAAGAAGATTGGGGAGGAGTTGGAGTCTGACTATGAAGGAACCAGGAAACTTTTATACAACCTAGCAAGGAATTACCGAGGAAAAAGAAATAATACCAGCTATGCAATAAAGGATAAGACTGGATCTCTATTAACCGAGCACAACGAAATATCGCAGAGATGGAGGGAGTATTTTGATGAAATGCTAAATATACCAAGTAACCAGGGGATACCCGAAAACCATATCATCCGGAGAGATGGAGAGGTGGAACTCATCACTATGAATGAAGTGAAGGTGGCTATGGCAAGGATGAGAAACGGAAGAGCCCCCGGAGAGGATGGCTTGCCGGTGGAGCTGCTGAAGGCGGGGGGGGAAAGTGTGGTTAAGAAATTGTTGGACATATGTAACGCTGCCTACCTTACAGAAATCGTACCTTCAGATTGGCAGAAGGGAATTATCAGTCCAATTCTGAAAAAGGGGGACAAGACTGAATGCGACAATCACCGAGGAGTGACATTGCTGTCCCATGCTGGAAAAATTTATACTCGAATTTTGGAAGGAAGGTTGAGACGATGTGTGGAGGACGTTTTGGATGATAGCCAATATGGTTTCAGACCGGGACGTAGTACTACTGACCCAATATTTGCTGTTAAAATGTTACTGGAAAAAAGTTGGGAATGGGGCATTGACAAATATGCCCTATTTATCGATCTCCAAAAGGCTTTTGACTGTGTAAATAGGAACCACCTATGGAACATATTAATGGATGAACACTATAGAGTGCCACCGAAGTTGGTGAGAGCAATAGTAAGTGTATATTCAAGTTGCACCAGCAGAGTAAGAACTCAGAAAATTGAGAGCGAGGAGTTCTCCATCAAGTCGGGTGTAAGACAAGGCGATGTGCTTTCACCACTTCTGTTCATAGTGTTCATGGATAAATGCATAAGAGACATAAAGATCGGCGAGAATGGAGAGGAAACTTTGTTGTATGCAGATGATGTGGTGGTGCTGGCTGGTTCCGCAGCAGATATCCAAGAAGTAGCAACTAAATGGTGGACTGGAATGGAGAGTAACGGAATGAAGATCAATACCCAAAGAGGTAAAACTGAGATAATGGTCATATCAAGAAACAAAGAACGGCTGCTAGATATATATATTGGTCAGGACAAACTTCACCAGGTTGACAACTACACCCATTTGGGGGTAAATGTCGGAAGTAACAACATGCAGGAGGTAGAAATAAATAACAGAATTGCGAAATATAACAGAAATGTTGGGTTGATGTACCCTCTACTCCGAGATGCCAACATACCAATGAAGTGCAAAGTCACAATTTATCAAAGCATCTTAAAGCCGATATTGCTCTACGGATCAGAGACCTGGTCGCTCACAACAAAGACAAAATTAAAGCTGCAAGCGGCCGAAATGAAAGTACTCAGGCTAATCAAGAATGTTACAAGAAGAGACAAAATTAGAAATGAGTACATTAGGAATGAAGTGAATGTGCTACCCCTGCTGGATGATATAGAAAAGAGCAAGCTGCGGTGGTACGGACATGTAATGAGGATGGAAGAACATAGAAAACCAAAGAAGTACCTTATTTGGAAGCCGCAAGGGAAGAGGCCAGTGGGCCGACCAAGGAAAAGATGGCTGGAAGGTGTGGCGACAGCTTTGGAAAGGAGAGGAACGTCTCTGCGGGAAGTGGAAGAAAATAACTGGTACGAAGAACGAGAAGACTGGAGAGGGTTTCTAAGAGGAGTGCCAGCTGACAGACAGTAGTGTCTACCAGGCATCTTGGTGATAAGGTGATAAGGTGATAAGGGTTATGACTAATAATTCTCATTAATAACATAAGTATAAGCACACACACAGCTAGGTCAGTATGGGTTACATTAAGTTAGGTAACCATCAAATGGCTTCATCAATTTTAATTTTGTAGTTTATGCTGTCATCTGGGCTATAATTTACAAGTTATCAATAAACAGTCAAAGAGAATTAGCTTCATAAATTAAAAAATGACATCGAGACAATAATTCATTAGACAGTAATTTAAAGATATACAACAAACTAACTTTTACACTGCTCTTTCAGAGGGAAATTAAGTCTCAGTAGAACGAGTTTTCGAGTTTGAAAAAACTGGCAAGAAGGCCAAGACAGATGAAAAGATCTGCAAAGAATTGAAAATGGAGTTTCAGTTGATATTTACAGCAGACAATATCCACCCTCTCAAATTGCACAGATGAGAGAAGAGAGGCCAGTTTTTTATAACACAGTAGCTTTTATGCTTAGAAGTAAGCAATTCATTGATGGAATTAGATGCTCATAAAACTGTACAACTTGATCAAGTTGATTAGGTCGATGGGAGAGATGCTTGCATATACAGTGTTCCCTCCCTTATCGCGGTAGTTCGGTTCTGGGACCCAGAGCGAACAAGGAAAATAGCGAAGTAGGATCA